>SMDT01003321.1:0-238955 GCA_005392925.1 Aquilaria sinensis | reverse complement strand
TGTGACTAACTTTCTATCACATGATACAACTGGTTTATTCAGTCACACATCTTGTAGTGGCCCAATAGTTTATCAACTGCCACATTTAGTCGCACAGCTCATGCAACTATCCTTTATGCAACTGCTCATTTCTGTCACATCGTCACCGTGCGACTGAATGTCACTTTTTTTGTTAGTCGCATAAGCACCTTTTCCTCATAGTGAGAGGAACAAGTTTCTCTCTATATATAAGTAGTGTCTTACAATTCATCGTGTTTTTTGCAAGAAACATATTCATCATATCCTTTACCTGAATTAAAGAACTTAATATGTAGATACCTAGATCGTTCCGGAATCAATACATAAAATAGTTTGCCATAAAATTTATTCTTCAAATACACGAATTAACAACAAATAAAAAATATATATTTTTCTCAACAAAAAATTATAAAATCAAAGAGAAGAAAAGTAATTTAGGCATAGCTGCACATCCCGTAGACACATTTACTTCCTTTCATACACTTGTTCCGGCAGCCCCCGCAATGCTTCTTGTCCCACATTGGGTCAACACATTTACCTTTGCAACAAATCTCCGAGTAGCTGCACTTGTTCCCACATCTCCCGCAGTTAAGCGCATCTACCTGCACATTAACGCACCTCTTCTTGCAGCAACTTCGCCCGGGGCTACCCCTAGTGTGGCACAACTTAGGGCGCCTGTCACAGGTCATTCTACGCCGTGGCTTCTCAGAGTTAGAAAAACCGCGGCTAGTTTGTAATAAGAAACTGGTACTGCTCATCCTTTTCTCATCCCTAGTCTCATCGCTTTTGACTTCGTCATCTGCGAGGAGATTGATGAACAAAGCGATGAGTACGACGAGGAGAAGGAGGGTTCTGATGGTTTTCGCCATTGAGATAGGAATTAATACGATTGAGGGAAGGGTTGATGAGGAATATAGGGATATTAAGGTGAAGTTTGGATGCTAATGCTTGGCTAAGTGGAATGAGTATTTATAGATGGGCTAGATTGAAATTTATATGCAAGCATTTGGGTAAGTGCCTCGCTAGCTAGTGGGGTGGTCTAATTCGAGGGGTGGGAATTTCATACAAAAAACGGCTCAGATTAGCTGGCTGGATAGATGATTTGTTTGTTTACGTACTTTACTTGCAAGGTAGGTGGATTTCCTTCTCTTGATTTAATTGAAATATATGCTTCATTCGCCATTTTGTGGCATGCCTAATTTCCTTCCTAACATATTTGACAAATACGTTTTCCATATTACAATTATATTTTTGTGAAATGGCTGCTGCCAAGTAGCGAGATATACATACGAAGGCAAGCGGTGGCTTCTGTTCTGAAACATCACAACATAAACCGATTCATCTGAGGCTGTGTATTTAAGGCAAAAATCATGGAAGGAGCACTAAGTTTACATTCTGGTCCAATCTGGCCACTGATCTTTTCTTTAGGCCCAATAAACCACTTAGCAAATCGGTTCAAATCCAAATAGGCCACCATTAGTTAAAATATGGATTAAACCAGCAATAGCGGTTTATCCAGCCATTCAAAATAAAAACATTAGAAGCGGTTTTTTCATTATTTTTTCCTATTATAGATGAACGATGATAGTTAAAATAATATATACTACTAGTTAAAAATATAGTCTTAGACTCTTATCCTCCTTGTATGTATGTAGTATCATCCACTTGAATTTAAACCATCAAATACTCAAAAAGGTTACTTAATTCTGTTGGACGCATATATGAGATGATCTACAAAAGTAACTTCGAACCATATAGATCTATGAATTTTACATTTTTAAGGGAAAATATTTCTTTTTCATCTTGCTGCAGATTAACAATGTTGGAAAAGTAAGGAGAACATGTAACTGGTCAAAGGTTGGGGATAAATAATGTAATTTACCACAAGTTCTACTAACTACTATGAAATCTAAATTTGAAAATATTACCCTCAAATTTGATCGGATAGCACTACTAAAAAACCATGAATTTCCAACTGCCATTATTTCCAACGGTAAAGCCGTTGGAAATTTCCAACTGCCTGAGCCGTTGGAAGGAACATAAATTAATTTCCAACGGCCTAGCAGTTGGAAATTTAAGAAACTAAATTTGAAAAATATTTCCAACGGCTAAAGCCGTTGGAAAATGGTGAAATTATTGCATTTGAAACGAAAAAAAATATTGAGGTTTAATATTTAGTATTTCCCAACGGCTTGAGCCATTGGAAAAAGATGTTGAAATTATTGCATTCGGAACGAAAAAAAATTTTATTGTTTAATACTTAGTATTTCCAAAGGCTTAAGCCGTTGGAAAATGTGAAATTATTGCATTTTTAAAAGAAAAAAAAAATATTGTTTAATTTTTAATATTTACAACGGCTTGAAGCCAGTTGGAAAATGGTGAAATAATTGGTTTTTGAAGGGAAAAAAAAATAATTTATTGTTTAATTTTTAATATTTCCAACGGCTTTAACCGTTGGAAAATGCTGAAATAATTGGTTTTCTGAAGCGAAAAAAATATTATTGTTTAATTTTTAATATTTCCAAAGGCTGAAGCCGTTGGAAAATGGTGAAATAATTGGGTTTTGAAGCGAAAAAAATATTATTGTTTAATTTTAATATTTCCAATGGCTAAAGCCGTTTGGAAAATGGTGAAATAATTGGTTTTTGAAGTGAAAAAATATTATTGTTTAATTTTTAATATTTCCAACGGCTGAAGCCGTTGGAAAATGGTGAAATAATTGGTTTTTGAAGTGAAAAAAAATATTATTGTTTAATTTAGTAAAATGTGAATATTATTGCATTTTTCCAAAAAAAATCCAATATTGTTTAATTTTTAATATTTCCAACAGCCGAAGCCATTGGAAAATGTAAAAATGACGGGTTTTTGAAGGGAAAAAATTATTATTGTTTAATTTTTAGTAAGTTATATTTCCAACGGCTTTAGCCGTTGGAAAATGCTGAAATAATTGGGTTCTGAAGCGAAAAAAATATTATTGTATTAATTAATTTAATATTTCCAACGGCTTGAAGCCGTTGGAAAAAATGGTGAAATAACTTGTTCTGAAGGGGAAAAATTATTTATTGTTTAATGTTTAATATTTCCAACGGCTTTTAGCCGTTGGAAAATGGTGAAATAATTGGATTTTGAAGCGAAAAAATATTATTTTTTAAAGTTTTATATTTCCAACGGCTTCAGCCGTTGGAAAATGGTGAACAAATTTTTGAAATTCATTAACCCAAAACGCACCGTTTTTGAAATTTTTTAAATTACCCCCCCCAGCGCGGCGTCTTCCTCGCTCGTCCAGAACCAGGCTCGTCTCTCTCCTCATCTCTCTCCTCCTGCGTTCGTCTCTTCACAAGCACACACACCACGTTGGTTTCTTCGATTAAGGGGTTAATCAAGTACGTCAAGGTTAGTTTAATGTGGATCTGGACGAATTTTGCTTGATCTGTACGTAGTTTGTATTTATTTTGAATTTTTTTCAATATTTTTCGCCAGATTTGCGTACTTGATTTTTTGTTGATAATGTGTTGATGTTTTGTTTGTTTTAGCTGATTGGAAGCTATTTGGAGGGATTTAAAGGAATCAAATTCTGGGATTTGAGGTTAGTTCGTTACCATCCGTATTTTTAATTTTTTTTTGCAAATAATAGTTAAAATTCCTATTAATTTCATGGTATTTTTGTTTGAAATAGTGAAATATTAATGATTTGTAGTTGTTGATTGTTGGATGTGAAGTATTTGGGTTACCCATTATAATTTAACATTTATGTGAATTTTCTCACTGTTTTTCTTAATTTCGGGATTAAGTTACAATTAGAAAATAATAGTTTTTTTAAGTAAATTGTTTAGGTTGTATATTTATGTGTGAAATTAGTTAGTAAAATTAAAAATATTTAATAATTATGTTTTAAGTAAATTGCTTAGACGTTCTTAGTATATTTATGTGTTAAATTAGTTAGTATATATAAAAAATAATAAATAATTAGTTGGAAGTAAATTGTTTAGGTTGTATATTTATGTGTGAAATTAGTTAGTATAATAAAAAATAGTTAATTTTATGTTTTAACTAAATTGTTTAGTTAGTATTTTTATGTGTAAAATTAGTTAGTATATTTAAAAGTAGGAAATAATTAGTTTTAAGTAAATGTTTGAGGTAGTATATTTATGTGTCAAATTAGTTAGTATATTTTTTGGTGATAATAATTAATTAGTTTTATGTAAATTAGTTTAGGTAGTATATTTTGGAGTGAAATTAGTTAGTATATTTAAGAATAGAAAATAATTAGTTTTAAGTTAATTGTTTACGTAGTATATTTGTCTGTGAAATTAGTTAGTATATTTAAAAATAGGAAATACTTACTAGTTTTAAGTACATAGTTTAGCTAGGTTGTATATTTATGTGTGAATGTAGTTAGTATAGTTAAAAATACCAAATAATTAGTTTTAAGTCAATTGTTTAGGTAGTATATTTTTGTGTGAAATTAGTAGTATATTTAAAAATATGGATTTATTCTTACAATGTTTTAATACAATGGTGAGATTAATAATTTATAGTAATAATAATAATAATAAATAAGTTAGTATAATCATAAATAATAAATAATTAGTTTTAAGTTAATTGTTTACGTAGAAATATGTATAATAATATTAATAATTTAATAATAATGTATATTGAAATAGTTCTAATTAGTAATTAGTAAATTTTTTAGTAATAATAATAATAATAAGTATTATTAATATTATATATATGAAAGTAGGGAATCCATTAGAAATAATAATAATTAGAAAAAAATTGTATACTAATAATATATAATTATTGAAACAATTAACACTTATATGCATATCATTATTATGAAATTTCTTCCTATTACGTATTACGTATTAACAGTAAACCTTAAATAAAATTCCAACTGCCTGGGCACCTTACATAAACCGTAACTTAGTAAATTACAGTTTCTGTGTTTTAAAGGGACATGGTTTAGATTAACTAAAAAAAATATTATATTATTAGGACTCCATGGAACGTAGTTGGATGTATAGTAGTCTTTATTTACCGGGTCGAGTTGGGTACACAGAGGAGTGGGAGACAGGGATTGAGCAGTTCATAACATTCGCCTATAGTAACCCAGGTCATATGGATGGAAACAAAATATGTTGCCCGTGTAAGAGGTGTAAAAATTTTAGGTTTAAGTTTTGTGATGACGTGCGAGTGCATCTATACAGAATGGGTTTCATGCCTCATTACACCAACTAGACAGCTCATGAGGAGGCATTTACAGGAGCCTCCGCAAGCAGCCGTTTCATAATTCTGATGTGTATGAGCAGTCTGAGTACAGTTCAAATATAAATCCATATGCTCAAATTCAGATGAACTTGGAAACTCAGAATAATGTAAACGTGCATATGTTATTGTATTATGTAATGTTCTCGTTTAGTAAATAACTTTTAATATATATGTAAAAAGCAACTGAAACTTCAACTTGAAGCCTACAATATGATTGAGCAAGTTTTATTTCAATGTTTGAATGTACGTTATGTAAACTTTTGTATGGGATTTCATAATAATGTAGATGTCACTTAAAGGAGATGCGACATATACACGTCGCCCAGGGAAAGGGCTATTTCAGCAAATGAAAGAAGTTTTAGCAGAACCAATAGCTAGACATGATCGGGCAGGCCAATCGCACTCCCATCATTCGGATGCACAGCCATCAACAGAACAAACACCTGTTCATCATCCTCACCCTCCCAGAGGTGGTATTCGCATTGGTCCTAGACGTGGTAGTGGTAGTCGGTCTACCCCGACCCCTGTAGTGTCACCGGATGGTGGGAGTTCACATGGTCAGTCCGCGGTATCCCAAGCCCCGCTGCAGGCTCGTTTACGGATAGTACCTCACGGGAACACGTAAGTAATGCACCCGCTTGTACCAAATTAGTTTATTTAACATGTAGTATCTGAAGTCGCAGTAAGACTAATTTCATGAATTCTGTGAAACATCCACTTCATGTAGCTTCCTTCCATCACGAGCAACAAGGTTGGTCACTAGATGCTTCACCACACACTTCAAGGGACATCATGACTGGACGAGCGCGAGTCCAGCAGATATTCAGGCGTGGTGGCGCGTATTTGAGGTTAGATACTTGTTATAACTATTTCGCCTTTATCATCTATGTTGGAATCTATAGATCCGCTATATAGTTTTTATAGTTCATAACGTGCAGGGATTATGTGAGTGGGATCCAGCCCACCATAATGAGGTCTACCGCGTCTGGCATATGTTGGCGGCTAGTCATTACCGACAAACACTGAGGGACATCCGCCGAGAAAAGAATCCGGAGAAACGGCGAGCAAGGGCATCTTTTATGACCGACGCACAGTATGCAGAAATGGAGGAATGGTGGGCGTCAACGGAGTTTAACGAGCGATCGGCAAGGGGTAAGACAATGCGAGCTTCATCATCGCAGTCATCTAACTCCACAGGTGCATGCAGTGCTACTTATGCAGGAGGTTCGGTTTCAATAACTGAACACCGAGAACGAATGGTAAAATTATGATAAACTGTAACCTTAAATTCAACTTATTTACTTTGTAAAAAGATTAATGTTAGGACGTTTCCAATGTAGCGTGAAAAAGATCCGGAGAAAAGGGACCCTGGCTTGTTCAAGGTGATGCAGCAAACTTTCAAGAAAAAAAGCGGGGAATACGTTAACAGGCGCACTGAAGAAGTTGCGGTAATTATCATGCTATAGAATTACAGCCTTAATTTCTGATCTTAATACTAATAACTTATCATTACTCTTTATGTAGGCAATAATAAATGCTGAGATTGAGGAAGCAACGCAGCAGCCGGATGAGGATGGTGGCGCTCCTGACATAGATGAGGTTGCGATTATTAGTGCAGCTGCGGGGGGCAGGAAAAAAGGCCGTGTATTTGGACTTGGATCAGAACAACATGTTGTGCCTGGACGACGACGACCAGCGCTTACGCATGCTGGCCATGTTGATGTCACACAGACTCCGGAGTTCACTCAACAAGTACAGCGAGTCGTAGCGGAGCAAACTGCACAACAAGCATCACATTATGAGCGGAAGCTAGAGCGTCTGAAGAGGAGACAACGGATTGA
The DNA here is from genome assembly GCA_005392925.1 of Aquilaria sinensis. Lineage (NCBI taxonomy): Eukaryota > Viridiplantae > Streptophyta > Magnoliopsida > Malvales > Thymelaeaceae > Aquilaria > Aquilaria sinensis. The sequence continues at coordinate 231,828 of SMDT01003321.1, read as the reverse complement.
GCTCGAGTACATATGTAAGTCAATTGGCATTCTACCGCCCGCGCCTCCTGCAGATGATGATGATGATGACTCGGGATCGGATTAAGAATATATCAGGTATATCATGCTACTATGTGTGTTTATTAACAAACAAACATTTAGTTGGAGAATGAAACCATGTAATTTCTACTATAAATGCTTATGTGTGGATTTATAAGTACATTTATATAATGACGTAGTAATTTGAATTGTGTATGTTTTTATGTCGTTTAATATATATTGTTATGTAATTGTAGTCAAAAAATTTGACTACAGTACGATATAATTATCTAGAATATAATAGGTTAACGTTTAAAGCAAACAATCAATTCGAATGAACAGTGCAATCAATGAAAAAATAATTTGAAACGGAAAGTAAATATGGCGAAATTTCCAACTGCCCAGCCTCATTTCCAACTGCTTGAGCAGTTGGAACACAAAAAATAATAAAAAAAAAACTACATCAGTTGGAAATTCTCTAACTGCTTATTTTCCAACGGCTGACAGTTGAAAATTCCAACTGCTACAACCTGGGTCGTTGGAAGAAAAATTTCCAACGAATGGATTTCCAACTGCCTCATTTCCAACTGCCAGCCGTTGGAAACATAAAATTTCCAACGGTCAGCAGTTGGAAATGGCAGTTGGAAATTAAGGTTTTTTTAGTAGTGTAGGTGGAACTCCCCATATTTTACACACATGGAAAATTTGGAATCACTTGATTAGAAAAACTAAATCATTTTATTTTTTTATGTAAAACTAATTTTTATTCTATTTCAATAATTCAATGCCAATGCAGGTAGCACTAGCTTTCCTCCTCCTACCTGTTTTAGATGAAAATAATTTCTTAAAAATTTAAATTTAAGGAAATAAAATGATCCTAAAGTATAAATGCCAAAAGGGGGTATATATATATGTGTGAAGTATGCGAAGCGTTTTGGTCAAATAGATTTACAAAAGTAGTGAAAAAAAAAAGTGTAGATTTACAAAAATTGAATTTGGACTAGTGTATAAATTTCGAATTTTAAATGTAGTGCAATTAAATTCAAAGATTTATGTGTGTTTTGTTTTTGGCCCAACAAAGAATGAAAGCTGGGAACCATACATGCTGTTGACTTTGGAGGGAAAGTAAATAAAGATTTTAATGAAAAGAAAAATATTAGAACTTCAAAACGATCGGTCATGTGAAAAATACCACCCAAAATTTTGCTCATATACCAACCTAGAGAATTAGAAATGTATAAATTTTGACCTCACCGAAATGTGAACCTTTCTTCCGTCGCACGTAACCATGACACAGCATTCCTGTTCAGATTACTCAGACAGTTACAATAGCACTGAGTCGGTGTGTGCGTATTTGTTTTTAAGCATTCCCTTCGGTCAAAGTCGGAGGAGGGATATTTAAAGCATCCTAATTTCTGATTAGCTGACTTATCAATGATTCATTATCTTAAGAAACTTTCTTAATAAAGAGAATTTAATTAATTAGACGGAGGTGTGCATGCATGTGAGATTGGCCTTAAATATATTTTCTTTTCATATAGAAAATGTCGTAACAATCGCCAATGTTTTTCACACACGTGCAGTGTAAAGTTTTAACACTTTCTACCTTTTGGTTGGTTATTAGTTGTTTTTAATTAAAATTATTTTCTTTATTTCATGCTAAAGGTTCTAATAATTGAATAATTCAAATTCAGATTAGTGTGGTGCCCCATCTGGTTCACGGAACTTTGCCTTAGTGAGCTTGGAGTCAATTCAATGAACTTACAGCATGTTTCCCTTCTTTTCTCAAAGCTCTTAATTACATTACTTGCACTGACGGTTGATTCGTAAGACACACGGCACAAATCTGATGTCTAAGCTCTCATATGTATATACCCCCTCTCTTATCATGTAAGAGATAGATTTTGGGGACATCGTGTTAAATATCGTTATCACTAGATATACTGTATACTAAATTTTTAAGGTATACCGCTGCATATCATTACTGTTTCCATAAAAAAAATAAATAGTATAATATTATTTTAAGATTATATAAATTCAATAACTTTTTTTACACTATTTTATATGTATTCTAATTTTTCTCATCATAATTTATCAAATATAAATAAAATTATATATGATAGAAGATATTTTTTTAATACAAAAAAAACATTAAAAAAATGTTATATATAGAGCAAAATAAATAATACTCAGAAAAAAAAACTAATTTATTAATATAAGAGAAAAAAAGGGGCTAATACTTTAATAATAACAAAACATTTTCTAATACCACATTGAGTTCCTAGGTGGCTCAAAATAACCATTAAATTTTTATGTTAACTAAGAAAAGGTAACCAAAAGAATAAAAGTAAATATTTATTTTATGATATGTGTATTAATTATATTTTTAATATTTTATATATTTATGATATTTTGATGTAAAATGACAAAAAAAAGATTCACACAAATGTCCATAAAAAATAAAATGCTGAAATATATACCTCGTGGTATTTGCGGTATACCGCATTTTTTTAATAGAAAATAAAAAGTAAGTGGTATGCGAAATATTGCTGTATACATCGCGAGATAAAATGACAAAGTGTGAAAAGATTTATACCACATACTACTTATCCGTTATAAGTAATATACCGCACTGTATACTACGGTATACTGTAATATTTAATTCCATTGATCAAAGAACAGTGGCACTGACTACGATGTTTATCACTTCACCTCTCTTCTTACCTTTCACCAAACTTCTCGTTAGGTTGCCCACTCTTCTACTAGGGATGTCAATTTGTACCTTACCTTACCCAATCGATGGGTTTGGGTATTTTTTTTGTTTTTGCACCCACTAGGTACAGGGAGTGTACAGGGTTTAGGAGTCTACCCTCCCTGAACTCGGCTCACACCCTATTCTCATATTATACATATCATATGAGTATTTAAAATATTACATATATTATATATATACACCAAATTCTAGTCCTATATAACACAAATATATAATATAATTCTAACTTAATAAACCCTAAAATTCACAATTGTTTGTCCAGGCTACTTTGTTTTCGATTATATTGTATATTTAAGCATATCATGCTTTCTTTAGTTTCAATTTTATATTATATGATCACTTATGCAAGTATTGCGGATACAATATCTAACCCTACTTGCTCCAATGCGGGGAGTATTTGGGCGAAGAAATCCTACCAGCTATGGGTTGCGGGAAAGATTTGGGTAGAGTTTTTATGTTACATGTAGAGTTTAGAAATTACGCTACCCTCCTCAAAAGCCGGCCCGTTGACATCCTTATCTTCCACCTACTAGCTTCTAGCATTTTCTACGAACAACATTTTGCTCTAGTTGTACCACAAAAAGCCTGCATGCACACTTCAACGTTGCTTATAAAGATGATAAAAAGGAGTCATAGTAGATTCCCATCTCTCACACTCAAATTCCACAATATTCATAAGTTGGTAAATATGAGTAAATTCCATTATTTTCCCCTTATTACAGTCGTCCTAATGTGGCCTATTATCTTAATTAGTATTATCTTAAAGTCTTCTAGCTCATTTATCATGCACTTTGTGAATTTTTTTTTCAATTTTTTCATTATTTTGGATAAAAGTTACTTATGTGGCAACCACGCTATTACATGATGATATCTTTTCTTTCATAATAGTAAATGACAATACTAAAAAAATAAAAAAATTTAGATTAAAATTGATACAAATACATAATATTAAGGACTTAAAACGTAGATTAGCAAAACTTTATTTTCTTCCCCAAATCCTCCCCCTCTACTTCGACCCCCCTTACGTCTCCTTCGCTATCACTGACTCCTTCATCACCGGCTTGTTTTGATTGTTGATGTGCTTCTTTGCTCTATGTTTTGGTTAACAGTTGTCCTCGTCGCTAATACGGGCCTGAATTTTAGATGCCTAGTCAGCAACCACTTCAACTGCCAGCTGGGCACTTATTTCATTTTATGTGTACTTGCCAATTTATTTGTTAATGGGTTGTTATGGTAGCGGATTGAAAGGGCTCAGCTCTATATTTATCTCTAGGTTGTAACCATTTTGTTATGTTGAGTGATGAATTGAAACTCTCTCTTCGTGTTTTTGCTCTCTCGGCCTCTGTTTGTTTCTTCTTCTTCTTCTATCTTAACTCTACTTCTCATCTCTTCCTTCTGTCAAATTCTGATTCTATCTCTTAGCTCCCTTCTTTCTTGCTTTAACGGATTTCTGCGTCTTTTCTCTTGATTCCTGGTGATGGTTTATCCGGTAAGCTATGCTAGAATTTAGGCTTGTATCATTTGGTTTTAGAGCTACCGTTCCTTGACATTAATCACCACGGAGCAACCATTCCTCGGCGTCGATTCTGATGGAGTTGAGATCCTCCAGCTTAGCCGCAGCAAGCTTCGCTTAATTCTGGATTTTTTGGCGTCTAATTCTTGGGGATCCACCGAGTGGTCGAGAAAATACCAAAGAGAGCCACCTGTTAGTCCTACCTGAAACAAGGCAAACCATAGAGTATCACGAAGGAATTAATCAATTTCAGAAGCTTTGCCAACGATTCCTTGACCATGATTAGTAAGTTCTTAGTTCCACCAGCAGTTATTCTTGACGTCGACAAGGTGCTCGGGTAAAAAAAAAATAAAATCCTGAGCTATCAAGTTTGTTTGGGTATTGATTTTTAGTGTTAATTTGTGTGCCTACAATACTGTGAGACTAATTATTGATTAAACTCGGAAAGATGAGGGTAAGTGACAAAAAATTAGAGGAAATTTGCAAGAGCATAAATGGCTGTTGCAACAAGATGATACAAATACTTGATAGAATGTTAGAAGAAGAAGAGTTAAAAGCACAAGGCCTATCCGGAGAAGGCTCAACAGTACTTGGTATTTCGGTCATTCAGATGGATTCAACCAAGCCTAAAAAACGTGTACTAATTTTGAGCTCTAAAGAAGAAATATAGACCAGCAATCATGAAAAAGACTTGTCATCAGAACTTGAAGCAGAAACAGACCTACAAATCAAAGAACCAACTAGAGATTTAACATTGAGAAATCCCTCACAGATGCCAGTTTCTGGGGTGGTCCAGAATGTGTCCTCGGACGAAGGAAATTGGAGCATTAAAGAAGCAGCTGATGCTGCCAAAACAAAGGGGTCAGTTATATTGAGATGGTTGTATTCGCCTTATAAAAAATATTCAAGTTCGGACAAGTTATTGATTGGAAGTCAAGAAATTCATGGGAAGATGGTTAGAAAGGGGAGTGCATGCCATAACTTTAGGTTGGAGCAAGTGGACTACAAGGGACGGGAAGAATTCTCGTGCAAGGTAACGCGTTGGTTTTATCTCTTTTTAGTCAGATGTTCAATAAGAACCCTCGACCTTCTATTGTGGAATTTACCAAAATTATTGGGCAAGGTTGTGAGGATGAAAGATTATGCAGCGGTTGTTAGCTTATGAAACCAAATGGACTTGCTTGGAATTCCACATGATTTATATCATGGTTATTAAAATCCCGACTTAAGTCTTAGAAACTTACGTTTCTATGACTCTAGAAACAAAAAACGTTTTAAGTTTTAGTAAAAACTTATACGTAGTTAGAAACAGGTAGAATCCCGACTTTAGTTTTAGAAACTTATAAATTTTACGACTTTACGTTTCTATGTTATTATATCAAATTTCCTAAAATTTAGCTAAAAAATGAAAGCAAGCAAAAAATATATTAATTTATTACCCAATTCAATATTTATACAATTAAACTAGACTAACTTAGATTAAAATAAAAAAATAAATAAAAATAACTGAAAAAAACAGAAATCATCTATTGTTTTTATTCACAGGCTCCTAGTGTCACTTCATTACTCTTCTTCACTATGATTTTAATAATCCTGATTGTCAAGTTTTGTAAATGTGGTTGTAGGCAAAGAAAATGCCAATGATGATATAAATATTTACATGAATGAGTTTAACCTATTAAATGATAAAACTAAAAAAAAAAAAAGAAGAAGATAATAATATTGATACTATCATTGGTCATAATATTTCTTGTGTTCCATTAGATAATTGAGATGTTTTCAACTTTTCATTTATGAATTGTGAATTTGAAAATTTTTTTTTTTTTTGTATTATATGTTTATGCCATGGCATTTTTATGGTATTAAAATATTAGTAAGTGAAAAAATTATATAATATGAACTTTCTAAAATAATTTAGATGACTATATTTTTTTTATCTTTTTATAAAAGTTTTTTAATAAAATCTTACAACTTTACGATTTTTTACGACTTTACGAGTCGTAGAAAAACCAAAGCGATTTTAGGTAAAAATCTGACTTTAACAACCTTGATTTATATTCTCTCAACCATTTGCTCAATTGCTCTTGTCGATTGGATCTTACCCATTTTGATCTCTATTTTTGGGACTATTCTGAAGGGGGTTCAACCCAATTGCATAACCTTTAATCACTTGATAAATGGCATCTGCACCATGGATAAGGTCTCTCAAGGGGCAAATTTATTTGATAAGATGGTTTGGATATCTTCTATTTGACGTATGATCCAACAAAACAAACATATGCTAACAAGACCCGTTGCAAAGCGCCGGCTGTCCTCCAGTAAATACAAAAGTAGAGAAATCGATGTTTTGACTATTGTCGCATGTGCAACTAAATTGCTATATAAAAGGAAAAAATGATAAATCATTTCGGATGGACAAGGCATGTTAAACAACAAAATCACTTTTTAATTGGAGGATTACAGTCCTACCAAAAACTTATTGAGCGGAAAACAATACTAACCCTAATCCCTGAATGATCCAATTGCAAATTAAATCTTTAGCAGGGACATCAATCTGCAAAGCGGAAGTAGTAGATCCAACCAAACAACTTCCCTAAGGACTACGAGACCATAGGTCTTCATCTCAAATCTCACCATCCCACAGCTCGTCAATGGTCTTGTAGAAACCATAGGTCTCATGCACAAATCCAGTACCTTTGATCAGCCTCTCCTGGAAGTAGATGATAAAAATATGAAATCACCAGCTTGCACAGAAGGTCAAATTTCTACCGGCATGTTCAATCATATTGGGTGGCAAGGACCCACTCTGAAAGCATTGATATGGATGAAGTTTATGTTCCAGAAATCTTTAAGTTCATCGTTCCAGTTCAAAAGTGCAGAGATCTTATCCTTGACCTTTTAGAATGCCAAACAATCTAGCATACCAAAGTTTGAAAAAGAAGACAAAGTATAAAGGGCAAGAGGAGAGAATGATGCCAATGTGGGAAAGCCACTTGCCTGCTCAATTTCTGAAAACTTCGGAAGCAAATCTTCGGGTATAGACCAGTCAAAGACATCAAAATTCTCTTTGATCCTTGCCTCATTTGTGCTCTTTGGAAGAACACTGTGACCCACTTGCAGCCCCCAACGAAGAGCCACCTGAGCAGGAGACTTACCTAATTTCTCGGCAACTGTAGTAAGAATAGGGTTCTTAAGGACCTCAGTCTTGATAGATCCCGTGCCTGGGGAACCCAAGGGTGAATACCCCTGAAATAATGAGCACTTGTTAGTTATGAACCCATATTATATGATGCTTGATATTTGGAACAAAGTATTTTTAGTTTACCTAAGCATATGATAGACTAACTGATAAAAGAATTCATGTGATTTAAACAATCTTCAAGCCACAAAGCACTAGTAAATCAGACCAGCAAATGATACAATTTGCCTACGACCTAAAAAAGCTGGTGCATAAGACTAGTCAGTGGGCCATTGAATGGTATGACTGGAAGCAAGGGCATGTTTACTTCATTTATTGCATTACATTGCAATAAATTGATGGCTAATCTGTAAATCCAAAATGAACTATCAAAGAACTCCAACACAGTACAATGCAGTCAAGTAAATGTGACACAAGTATGACATGCTGCAAATCACTCATATTATACTGATGGCTTCTTTATCTTAATGTGAAGAATATAGAACTGGCTTACACATGCATACTCACCGATACATGAACTCCCTTGGATTTGCAGAATTCATGTAGCTTAGGCTGCTGCCACACTGGATGACACTCCACTTGAATTACTGCAGGAGGTATTCTTGCTACCTCTAGCAAATCTGCAAGTTTCTTTGAGGAGAAGTTACTCACTCCAATGGCTCTGGCCTTTCCAGCATCACAGAGAGACTCCATCGCTTTCCAGGTGCTTGGTATATCAGGTTTTGTGAGGTTCTCAGGCTTAAAGCCCACTGCCCCCTTCTTCATACTAGCAGGCCAGTGGATCTTCAAGTATTTAACAGTCAAATAAATGATTACCACGAGTCAAAAGGAAAAAGAATATGACAGCCTTAAAAATTGCAAAGTCCAATTTCAAGAAACTTAAATCCAAAAAATAGCAACACAGTTCCTCAAGAGATTGAACTTACACCCAATTCATTTTAACTTAAGCCAACTTAATTCAAAATAACTTATTTTTATGTTTACATCTTTTTTACTTGAAACTAATTTTATTTTAAAGTTAATATTATTTAGGTAATATAATCCATTGATTGTAAAATTTTTATAATACTATTAATTTTTTATAAATATTTCTTTTTTAAACATTAAAAACAAAAATTTCATAGAAATTTAATAACAAGATAAAAATTTTGTTTCAAATGGATTATTACACCTATATAATATTGGTTTTCAAATGAAATTGGTTCTAGGTGAAAAAGATTTAAAACCATTTTAGATTAAATTGACTTAAATTAAAACGAATTGGATGTTAGTTTCCTGCACGTACCAAATACAGATCTAAGTAATCCAGTTGCAAGTCCCTAAGAGTGCCATTTAATGCCTCTATTACATCTTCGGGTGCATGTTTGCTACACCTGCATATGATAGTATTTCGCCAGTAAGTCTAAATGGTCAAGGATTTGAAAGCCAATTAAAAATGAACAGTAAGTTGTGACCCTTGAATGCAAACTTTAATTTTCATGCAAAAATCCAAACATGTTACAATTACTCTATTTTGCAATCATATACCAAAAATGTAACAAACCATAGTTTTGAGGTGACCCAGAGATCCTCGCGCTTCACTACGCCATCCTCGAATAGCTTCTTCAGAACAGAACCAATCTACAGAAGCAAAACAAGTAAAAGATTTTCAATTGTTCTGATAACGAACAGACATGGCTTGCTCTGTGTTATAAAAGTAGGAAAAAAGTTACTGTGAGGAAACGTGCAAAACCATTACCTCCTTTTCATTTCCATAGGCTTGAGCACAATCAATATGACGATATCCAACCTGAATAAAACAACACAGAGGTTCACCATCCACTAATTCATCAGATGAACTTCAGATTGGCATGAAAATCCTTAAACACTCAAAATTTCCAAACAAATGAATCGGTAAACATAATTCTCAACTTCGTGAAATGAGTCAATGACACAGGATCATATTACTATCCTCTTTCTAATTAGAAGCCTGAGAGAATTGAACCTTAGAAGCTAGATCATAGTCACTATATGAATCTAAATCCCAAGAAGTCGATAGTAATCATCGGAAGACGCAGAAAAACTTAACAAAAATTAGGACCGACAGAAAGAAACCTTGATGGCGGAGGCGACGGCGTCGCCGACAACTCCAGGGGCGGCCTGCCAGGTGCCCAAGCCGACGGAGGGCATTTTGGCTCCGGTGTTTAACTGGAAGAATCGAATTGCGCTCGACATTTTTCCCTAAGCTGAGCAACTGCACTCGCGTCTGGTTGTGTCCTCCCACCGATTCGGCCCAGACGGGGAGTATAAATATAGGCTGAGCCGGTCGTTTACGGCTTCCCTCTGAAAGGGAACGATTCAAAACGACAGCGATAAAGTTGAAAACGACGACCCCGTTCCTCGTTTCCTTTCTTTACCTGAACTCTCGGAATGATCCGTATTCTTATATTTTTATTGAAAGGAAAAAAAGAAAAAATATTCTATAATAGAATAAAAAATAACATACGAGTGGGTAGACGGATAAGGTGAGGGGTTGATGGACACCTTGTGATAAGTTTTATCTAGTACTTATTTTTAGTGATTATTCCCTAAATTCTACATGCTAAAAAGCCTACAGAGTATTTTTAAAATTTTTTTTAAAAAGTGAGTACTGTTTATTAATTTTTCTTTCATTGGCATAAGCATAAAAAATGTTGATAAAGAATTTATTATTTTTTAAATAAAATTATATTCAAGTGATTATTAGGTGGACATAATATTAGATTTTAAAGGATATTGATTGTAGGGGAAAAAATCTAACACAAAAAAAATGAAAATAATATATTTTTTTTACCAAGAAAATAATATATCAAATAATGAGCTATTTAATGTTTGTGTTTCAAGGATATATCTCACACAATATTTTTTTTTTATCTTTTAACAGAGTATTTTTCTTTATGTAAGTGATATGATTTCAAGTGAGGTGAAGGCTGCTGCCACGGTGCCACCCTAAAAGTCACATGCAACAATACAAATGACTATGTGTTCTAATCCAATTAAGTCATTAAAAAAATCGTATAACAAAGTATTATAATAAGGAAATTCTTTGGTGGACAAGCATAGTAGTGATACATCCATGGAAAAATATTAAAATGGTGTCACATTATACAAAATTATGTATTAACCCGTTAAATAGTTAATACTTATGTAAAAAAGCTTAAAAATTAAATAAAAAGTAGAAAAATGTGAAAAAAATTATAAAAATATAATAACATGAAAAAATAGGGGCATGAATAAATAAGATGTGTGTGTGTAATTCTACTTAGAGTATAGGAAATATTGTTCTTCAAATTAATATCAATTATTTTGTATATGATTGCTTATATAACCTTACAATTGTTTTATATGGTAATAACTATATAATGCAAAGAATACATTGTCAACACCTCAGTAGCTTTATTCACATATCGAATAAAAACTATGAACATTATATCCAAGCAACAAATACATTAGACAAGCAATTATTTCTACTGTAGAAATATCAACTTGCTACTAATGTTTTGGGTTGGGAGCGGATATGCCACTATAATTGTTTTGGTCTAATATCCCACTAATGTTTTAAAATAAGCCGAATATGCCACTAAAGCTTCAAATTAAAAGTAGATATGTCACTAGCCGTTAAAAAACTAACGCAAATGTTAAAAGCTAACTAAAAACATTAAAAATAACAAGTTTTGAAATTTTATGGTGATAATACAAATTTTAACAAACTTCAAAGATTTTTTATAATTAGATTCTCTCTCTCTCTCTCTCTCTCTCTCTCTCTCGATCGAACTCAAACTCGAACTCGAATGCCAGTGAGGAGATTAGACAGCAGAGACAGAAATAGGGTGGTGGTGGGGTTGGGACACTGGTAATGGAGATAGTGACAATGTTGAAGCGTTGATGGCGGAAATTAGACTCTCTTTTGGCAAAAATCTTAAAGGTCATGATATTTTTTAAAATATTCATAATAACTCCAAGATTTCAAAATCTACTATTTTTACTATTTTTCGGCAGTAACATATTCTACCCATTTTAAAACATTAGTGGGAGATTGAGCAATAATAATAATAATAATAATAGCATATTCACTCTCAACCCAAAACATTAGTAGCAAATTTAATATTTTTGTCTATTTTTATCTAAAATCACCTATATGCCCCACCCTTCATTAGCCTCTATTTTGTCGCTCTTTTGTTTTTATCACAAATCTCTTTAATTTTTTTATTGTGTACATATATCTAATTAAACATAGAAAGTCAACAAGACATTGTGAATCTGTTTCACACTAAGAATACTTTGCCTTGGACTTTTTTAACCCTATAGCAACACTTGTGCCTCAGCATCAACTTCTTATTTGTTCAGCAGTTCACCAACACCGAGACATGCACCAACCCACACCTCTGCTGCCTTTTTTACATGGCCTTGTTCCCTTTCTATTTTTTCCCCTTCAATTTTTAAGAGTATATCTATATTTACTAGTATGAAATAAAAAAAAAATACTATTTATATAAGATATATAGAAGTATATTGTAATGTTAGAGTTAGATATATAAGCAACATAAGATTGCATGAGAAAACAATTATATAATGTAGAACTGAAAAACTTGTAAGCTTGAAGGTTATTAACTTATTATGCAGTTCTTTCAAATAAATAAATAAATGAAAAGAAAATAGAACCGCAAGGTTTAACATCTTCTAGAATACATTTAAGACCCGCCAACTTAATTGATTTTTTCTTGTATATTAATTATAATATTTTAAAACGTAAAACACCAATTGGTAATTAAAGTCAAATAAAAATATTTATAAAATTGTGCGAATAAATATGCTAAAGTGTATACAACAATATATAAAAGTGTCTAAAGTAATATGTCAATAATTGATTATCTTAAAAAATAAAAGTGTCTGAAGCAATCAACAAAAATGTCTGAATGAATATGTAAAAATGACTACAATAATATGCATAAAATTTATTATCATCAAATTTAAAAGTGTCTAAAAAAATATGAAAATGTGTTTAAATGAATATACATTTCAAGTCATTTTCTATTTTTGCATCTTTATAATATTTTAGACACATTTCAATAGTTCTTCAAACATTTCTGGGCAACTCTTTAGACACATTTTCAAATACCTTTAGACAGATATTTGAATAGGCCCCAGTTGAATTTTTTCTTCCTTGTCACACCAAAAACTGCCACCTCCGTAGTGCTGGTCCTTGGCCACTAAACCAATGTTTTTTTTCTATCTTGAAGATGTATGTGGCAATTTTTTTACACACACACACACACCAACCGGCAATAGGCAAAACAGAGCAAACAAAGCTCCCGACCAACAAACTCCTTCCTAGATTAAATCCACCAACACGCAACAGACAAGAAACAATACATACCAGAGCAAACAAAGCTCCCAACCAACAAACTCCTTCCTAGATTAAATCCACCAACAACCAACAGACAAGAAACAATACATACCAGTGAATAGAAAACATATACCGAAAAAGATTCAATCACAGATCTGAATTTTTTTCGAAACAATAGAGCTTTCCACGCCTGCCAGCGATCTTGCCATCTAAGGCAATGTGATCTCAGTTTGCCCATGAGAAAAAAAAATTTAAGGAAAATGCACTCATCCACTAGAAAATCTGATTCCTTTTCAGATCTAGATCTTTTTGGAAACAATGGAGCTTTCCACACCACCAACTATCTTGTTGCCGGCTATCTTTTCGGAAGTCTATGTCGCACTAGCTATCTCTTTGGAAGCAATAGAGGTTTTGGTTTTAACTTGGGGCATCATCGCACAAAGATTACCAGTGATTAGAAAGAAAATCAAGAAAAATTGTCTGAGAAAAGGAAATGTGAAGGGTAAATTTGTAAAATTATTTATTTTATCTAATTAAATATATGTTCATATTAACCATGGTACAAATCTCCTTGCCACATCTCAACATGGTTAACAAATTTAATAATTTGCTCATGTAGCAAAATTTCCTTCCTTAACGTTGCTATCCTTATTTCTAGAAAACGTAAGTTGTAATTAAAACCAAGAAAACAAAAACAATAATACACATATAGACAAAACACTATATCACATTAAGAGACCGTTGTTCTACACTAAGAATATGTCATACCTAAAAATGCTATTACATGACCTAAAAATGCTATTACATGACATGAAATAGCCGTGTGGAATTAACAAATTGTAGTATCATATTAAGGGATCACTATTCATGTCCTATAGCGAGTACAACTACTCCCAATCATATTTTAAAACCTGTGTTTTTGTTATTCTAATCAATTAACTAGACAAACAAGCACGATACTTGATAAAGCCATTTTAGAGTGTAACCAAATCACTATTCCATTTTCAAATCATAACACTTTTCTTCACTTTGTTATAAAACTTCATAATCCTTTGCCTTATTTTGGATCAAAATAGCTTTAACTTTAGTCCAACCTTCATAAGGGATACTCAACATGTACCCCAGTGTGAAGATTGTTGGGGCATATTCATCAATCCTTGATATGTAGTCAGTGCTGGTTATATTTTCTCCTTAGTTCCTCTTTTTTTTTTTTCGGGTTTTTTGTTTTACCTTCTAAGCAGGTTATATATCTTTTAATCCAATAGGCAAACTTAGGGGAAAATTACTTAAACCCTACTAAGATGTACACTTTCATCCCCACTATTTGGAACGTGCACTTACCCCTCAATAGTTAACTCTATAATTTTACCTCCTAGCTTTCTTCCATGGAATCTTTCCCCCCAGCTTTTTCTGTATTAGGCCCGTCCTTAACTAGACCTATCCGCCAACTTTTCTACTCTCTTCTCCGGTCTACTCCCATCTCGGCGTAATTAAATACTTCCCTCCAACAAACGACATAAAAAAAGAAGAGCTCAGCTTTTGAAACTGTACCTGATGACAGGTCTTTCCATCTTGAGGATCATATCCCACCTCCAACAACGTGAACCCTGACTGTACCTGATTGTACAGCAAACTAAGAAAGTGGCTACAACTTGCGAAATTCAGATTTGGGCACGACGATTGGGAAATTCATAAGAGAAAATTGAATTGGTGGTTTTGTGGTTTTACCGTGATTTTTTCCCTCTCTTTTATTTTCAGATCTCAGTTCGTTCGCAAGCAAATGGCGAGAGAGATTCAGGAAACCAAAAAATTGGAATTCGATTTTGGATTTGGGAGGCAAAATAATAAAAAGCTTGAACTGTAAGAGTTCTTATTAGAGGAATTAAAAGCTTTCCATGTATCTATCATAAATTGTATTAACAACCCAATCACATATATTAGGTAATTAGCTAAAACTAGAATTCTTGCCTTACTATTAATTGAGATTTGGTCAAACAGCCAAACCTCTTGCACTTGTATATATCCCATCTTTCTTCAGTAAAAAGGTACGATTGTGAAGCTCAACATGGTATTAGAGCGCCTACGCTCCTGACCTGTTCTTCCTGTTTTTTTTTTTCTTTCTTCTTCTTTCGTGTACCCTCACCTTTCCGTCTGGCTTCATCTTCTACTCTCTCCCTTTCGTTCTGACACCGCTTCATCCCTTACTCCCTCCTACACTCAAATGGCCACCAACGAAAACTCTGCAACTTCGCATACCATCATTCAAAACACCCAAGACCCAACCAATCCTCTTGTCACCATCAACATCACAAACATCACAAAATTAACCACCAGCAACTACATCACATGGAGTCTCCAAATCTAAAGTCTGTTAGAAGGATATGATCTCTATGGCTTTCTCGATGGCTCTTATCCCAGCCCAATACCAACCATCACCGTTCATGGCAAGACAACTCCCAATCCAGCACACATAACATGGAAACACTAGGATCGTCTTCTCTTCAGTGCACTCCTTGGTGCAGTCTCTCTGCCCATCCAACCACTCCTTACTCGTAGCACCACCTCTCAAGAGGCTTGGACCAGCCTGGCTAATACCTACGCCAAACCGTCCCGCGGCCACATCAAACAGATCAAGGACCAATTGAAAAATTGTGTCAAAGGCTCCAAGACGATCTCAGAATATATACAGTTCATCAAGAACAGGATTAATGAACTTGCTCTACTTGGCAAACCAGTTGATGAAGAAGACCTCATTGACAAAATTCTTGATGGCCTTAGTGAAGAATACAAAGGAATTGTTGATGCAGTCAATGCCCGTGAAACATCAATCTCCTTCGACGAGATTCACGAAAAACTAATCAACAAAGAGGCGTTTCTCCAACAATCATAGACACCAGCTCTACTCTTCCCAGCTACTGCAAACCCTGTCAATCAAAGCAATAATCGACTTTGGCCCCCCTCCCCTTTTCACCATCCAGGACCACACTTAAATGGTCTGCGTCCTGATCGGCCTACACAACGACCATACCTTGGGTACTGCTAAGGCTGTGGTGCTCAATGAAACACTGTCAAACGATGCCCACTGTATCGTCTTGTCAATACTCCATCCTTATTCTCTCCACCGGCAACACGCCCCCAGGCTCAATGTCCTACCTCTCCATGGCAACCACGTGCACATTTTGCTTCCCTTGAGACCACTAACACCCCCACATGGCTGCTCGATAATAGGGCATCGCACCATGTCACCATGGATTTGCACAATCTTTCACTTCACACTCCTTATGTAGGGTTTGATGATGTTGCGATCGACGACGGCTCGGGTCTCTCCATCACACATACTAGTTCCACCACTCTTCCTACCCCTACTCGCACCTTTCATTTACATAATATCCTTTGCGTACCTAACATGAAAAAGAACCTTATTTCTATCTATCAACTTTGCAATACTAATCATGTTTCTATTGAATTCTTACCCACTGTCTTTCATGTTAAGGATCTCAGCACGGGGGCAATCCTTCTAACAAGAAACACTACAGATGGCATCTATGAATGGCCAACCTCCCCTCCAACCTCAACTCCTCCGCTTGTTGCCTTCTCCAGTGTCAAGACCACTTCCTCTGTATGGCACTCTCGCTTAGGCCATTCATCATCCCACACCCTTCACCGCATTATGTCAACATTCTCTTTGCCTTATTCTCCGTTGCACAACTCCCACTGTAATGCATGCTTAAGTAATAAAAGTCACAAACTTCCTTTTGCCACCTCTACAATTACCTCATCTTACCCCTTACAAATCATATTTTCCGATGTGTGGACCTCCCCTGTTTATTCCATCGATGACTTCAAGTATTATGTTATTTTTGTTGACCACTTTACACGTTATATCTGGTATTACCCTTTAAAGAAGAAATCTCATGTTTATGATGTCTTTATTCGTTTCAAAGCCCTAGTCGAAAACCAGTTCAAACACTCCATTGTCACTCTTTACTCCGACAATGGTGGGGAATATCAGGCATTAGATCATTTCCTAGCACATCATGGTATCTCTCATCTCACCTCTCCCCCACACACACCTGAACACAATGGTCTCTCCGAACGCCGCCATCGCCATCTTGTTGAAACAGGTCTCTCTCTGCTCACTCACGCTTCCCTTCCGACCACCTACTGGAACTATGCCTTTGCAACCGCTGTGTACCTTATCAACCGCATGCCCACCCCCACACTCTCCCTTTCCTCCCCTTATGAGTCCCTGTTCCACTCTCCACCAAACTACAGCAAACTCCGTATCTTTGGTTGCCTATGCTATCCATGGCTTCGTCCCTATTCCAGTCATAAACTTGACTCTCGATCCCTCCCTTGTGTGTTTGTTGGGTACTCTCTCACCCAAAGTGCCTATCTATGTCTTGATCCGTCCACATCCAAACTCTACACATCTCGTCATGTTCAATTTGTCGAATCTGTGTTTCCCTTTAAATCCAGCCACAGTCATCTCAGTCATCCGACTCCACAAACACTCCCAAACTGGTTTCCGTCAGCCTCTCCTCTTCCCACCAACTTTACACCACTCAACACAGCCTCCACAGCCCCACCCCTAAACTCGGATCCTTCTCACACTCCATCACTGCCCGACCACCGCCCCTCCTCTAACACTTCACCTTCTCCTCGCCATAACTCGATCGACCCCGCTGCACCTTCTGATTGCCCAGAACATTCCCCAAACACCAACACTAATCCCCTCTTTACTTCTCCACCACCTTCACCAGACTTCCCTAATCCAACACCACCCACCAACACCCATACCATGACCACTCGTGCTAAAAACAATATCCATAAACCCATCCAAAAACTTAATCTTACCGCTACTCTCACCTTTAATTCCCCCTTGAGCCACACATATTAACTCAAGCCCTCAAAGATCCCACATGGCGTCAGGCCATGTCTGAAGAGTACGATGCACTTGTCCGAAATGGAACCTGGAAACTTGTCCCCCCTGATTCTATGCAAAACCGTGTCGGTTGTAAATGGATTTATAAGGTAAAACATTTCCCTAATGGCTCTGTTGACAGGTACAAAGTGCGCCTCGTTGCTAAAGGGTTTCATCAACGTCCCGACATTGATTATTACGAGAGATTCAGTCTAGTTGTTAAACCTACTACTATTCGTGTGGTTCTTAGTCTTGCTATGAGTCAAGGGTGGCCTCTTCGTCAACTCGATGTCAACAATGCTTTTCTACAAGGTCATCTCTCAGAAGATGTGTTCATGACCCAACCACCAGGTTTTATTGATTGGATAATCCTACACATGTATGCAAGTTACGCAAGGCTATATACGGTCTCAAACAAGTACCACGAGCCTAGTACCATGAGCTAAGGCACTTTCTCATAGCCTCTGGGTTTACAAACTCTCATGCGGACACATCACTCTTTGTCCTCAACACCAACGGTAAGCTAGTCTATCTCCTTATATATGTCGATGACATAATTATTACAGGGAATAATGCCACCACAGTTCAATGGTTCATTGCTCTTCTCGCCAGAAGATTCTCCATCAAAGATCTTGGTGATTTGACTTACTTTCTTGGTGTTAAAGTTGTAACAACTCCCACTGGTTTACTTCTCACTCAGCGCAAATACATCACAGACCTTCTTGCTCACACAAATATGACAGGCACCAAACCGATCACCACTTCACTTGCCACTGAGCCAACACTTACAGCTCTCTCCGGCACCACTTTGTCAGATCCTACTGAATACAAAACAGTCGTTGGAAGCCTCCAATATCTCTGCCTAACTCGCCTTGATATTGCCTATGCTGTCAATAAGTTGTCTCAATTTATGCATCGCCCTTGTACTAATCATTGGAATGCTGTCAAGTGCCTACTTTGCTATCTCTCTGGTACAATTGATCATGGTCTTCCACTGCATCGCGACACCTCTCTATCCCTCCATGCCTTCTCTAATGCTGACTGGGCCGGCAATAAAGATGACTATACCTCTACCAGTGCCTACATTGTTTACCTTGGTCGTAATCCCATCTCCTGGTCCTCCAAGAAGCAACGCACGATTGCCCGTTCTTCCACTAAAGCTGAATATCGTGCTGTTGTTTCTACAGCTGCTGAGCTCCGTTGGATTTGCTCTCTTCTAACTGAGCTTCGCATAAGCCTTCCAGCTACCCCAACTATCTACTGTGGCAACATTGGTGCAACCCATCTCTCTTCCAATCCAGTCTTCCATTCCCGAATGAAGCATGTTGCAATTGATTATCATTTTATTCGAGATCAAGTACAAGGTGGCGTTCTGCGTGTCACTCACGTTTCCTCAGAAGATCAACTAGCTGATATGTTGACCAAACCACTTCCACGCACTCACTTTCAACTGTTAAAAATCAAGATTGGACTCTCTGATCGAGCTCCATCTTGAGGGGGCATATTAGAGGAATTAAAGCTTTCCATTTATCTGTCATAAATTGTATTAACAACCCAATCCCATATATTAGGTAATTAGCTAAAACTAGAATTCTTGCCTTACTATTAATTGAGATTTGGTCAAACAGCCAAACCTCTTGCACTTGTATATATCCCATCTTTCTTCAGTAAAAAGGTACGATTGTGAAGCTCAACAGTTCTATCATTCTCTTCTTCGACTCACAACTAGACGGTGAGATGGGGGCGGCATCAAATGGTAGATCTGCTGTGTTGTTTGATGCTAGGTTGTGATTCTGTTGAGGAGGGTTATTGGCTTGCTGCCACTCGGTGGAGAAAATCCATTTTCAAATAGGCGGTGAGGTGGACTTCTGAACAAGGCGTAGGATGGTTTGATAATGGTGCAGTAGGTCTTCGCTGTGGGCAATTCGAATCATGGTTGTGTCCTGTTGGGAAATATGAGTGTTGTTGATCGGCCGACGGTGGTGGGTGTTCGGCTGTAGCAGAGGGGCTGGTTGAGAACGAGGGGCCTAGCTCGTCAAAATGTTGAAGTTGGGAGGGCAAAGTTTTTTTTGGAAGAATGCAAGGAGGCAAAATAAGGTATTTCCTCTTTTTTTCATAAAGGTGAACAGGGATGGAGCCAGGAACTAACGTAGGAGGTCGG
Organism: Aquilaria sinensis; assembly: GCA_005392925.1. Lineage (NCBI taxonomy): Eukaryota > Viridiplantae > Streptophyta > Magnoliopsida > Malvales > Thymelaeaceae > Aquilaria > Aquilaria sinensis. The sequence goes on along the minus strand of SMDT01003321.1, from coordinate 211,875 downwards.
ATTTAAGAATTTTTAATATAAAATTTATATATAAAAATAATTTTATTCAAATTACTGAAAAAATATATTAAAATTTTAATTTGATTTCTCATGATTATAAAAATATTGGAATTTTACTAGTTTCAATCTCCATAATCACATAGTGAGTTTAACATAAAATTAATTGAAACCGATGATAAAGAATAAAAAGATATAGAAATATAAAAAGTAAAAAAGTAAATAAAAGGATATAGAAATAAAAAAAAAATTAAAAAAGTAACTCACATAAATTGAGTGGTGAGCAACGTGAAGAATGGAGAAGTTGCAATTACAAGTTTCACCTTGCAAAAGTTATTGTAACCACAATCTGTTATTTTTTATCGAGTGCAGCTGTATGGATTTTGTACTGTTTTTACGAACAAAAAAATCGATGAACATACAAGTAAAAAAAATTACAAAAAATAAAATAAAAATTGCTCCATAATTCTTCACAACTCTCAATTGCTGCAAGTTATTCCTTTTTTTTTTTTTTTGTTTTATGGGATCTCTACAATCTTCACCTCAATTTTATACACCCTAAAAATAAATTATGTGGCTTTTATATATGAGCTAATATGACTGTTTTCTTTTTCTTATATCCTAAGTTAATTCTAATTTGGCTTTAACAAGTCATTTAACTGATGTGGCAAAAAAACACCCAAAAACTAATTGAATTTTTAACTCCACATAAAAATTGAGGCTAATATATTGACAATAGGTATAAATTTTTACATAAAAAAGTTAAAATTAGTTTTTTTTTACTATTTGTGTTTTTATATTTATTTATTAATTTTTTTAAAAAAAATTCATAAAATATGCATCATATATATAATTATGAAAAATATTAAGGGGTTAGGGAGCGAAATACCCACTGACAGTAAATCACGGGGTTAACTATTCAGGGTTAAGTGGAGGCATTCCAAATAGCAAGGACTAGAGTGTAAACTTGACTAAACCTCATGAGAATTTTGGTAATTTTCCTCAAAATTGACTCCATTTTATCTACCTATAGAAAAAGAAATATTTTTCTCAACCATAGAAAGGTCACTTAATAATTAGAATAAACACTTTTTAATCAACCTTTTAAAAAACTCCCATAAACTGGTTAGTACAAGTGAACAACGGGGCCTGGTAGTAGGGATCTCTAAATTGTTCTTTCTGTTTTTTTCTTATATACGTTTACCGCCTGACGGAAAATAGGAAGAGGGATCAACTGCCCGTGTACCCGTTAAAGAAGGGTCGTCGCTGATGGCGTGCAAGATTTCTGTGGTGAAAATTTGTGCTTCACAAAACTCAGATTAGGTAGCAAAAGGAAAAAGAGGAAAATGAATTATTTTGATCCAATCTCCTCTCGATTGTGAATCCAGAAAAATATTGGAAGCTGACTCTTGCCTCTATGCGTGAGACGAGGAGGCATAACAAGTCAGAAGCAGAGGACAGGTAGTAGAAGTTGTCGTTCCTGGATAAGACCAGCAGAGGATCAAAAAGGTTGCATAGAGAGAGGAAATGTGGCCGTCGCCAAAGAGAGAGGGACCAAGTGGAGGGTTGGTGGCGGTGGCCATAGACAAGGACAAGAATAGCCAGAACGCCCTCAAATGGGCGGTCGACCATGTCGCTCAGAAAGGCCAGACCGTCGTTCTCGTCCATGTCAAGGTCAAGTCCTTGGCCCTCTCCTCCTCCCCTTCTCTTTCTGCACCTCGTAAGTCCTCACCCTACTCCTTTTTTTTCCCACGACTGGCAACCAATCGTAATGCCTCTTCAGAATATTCGATTCCTTCTCTAATACTATTTGCAGGCCTCAACCAAATAGCCGACAGAGAGTTTCCATTGCTATGCAAGGATCCCGATCCCCAGATAAAGGAACTCTTCCTCCCTTTCCGCTGCTTCTGCACGCGTAAAGATGTAAACCACTGCATTAATTTTCCTTTTTCTTGTTCCTCTACCTGTCTTGTGACACGGGGCTTTTTGCAATGTTGAAATCAGATACAATGCAGAGACATCGTGTTGGAGGAGGTGGACGTTGCGAAAGCATTGATCGAATTCGCGACTCTTGCTGCAATAGACTGCTTTGTTGTCGGCGCCTCCTCGAAAGGAGGCTTTCTCAGGTACCTTGCATTCCAAGCATCCATTTTCCGGCACTAGAATTTTGCCCGACTCATGTAAAAGTTGCCTTCCAGATTCAAGACAGCGGATATTGCAGGCACTGTTTCCAAGAATGCACCTGATTTTTGCAGCGTTTATGTCATATCCAAAGGCAAGATTTCATCCATGAGGTCTGCCAAACGCCCTATCCCCTCTGCCACACCACTACGGAATCAAATTCTAGGTCAGTCTGGCCAAACCCCGCAACCTCCTTGTGGGACAGGTAGAGGGGAAAGGCCACCACTTGAGCCATCCCGTAGATCTTGTGATTCCACAGAGTCCTACAGGCAAGCAACATTCTTCTGTATATTTCCATGTTACACATGAAATTTTGCATGATTATTTTTCATCCACATTTGAGAGGAAGAGGTAAATTTTACTTGGCATATTATGTACATTGGTTACAGGTCACCTTTAATCAAGAAAGGGATGCATGGTAGGGCTTCATATCCAGAGCTGCCTATGCCAGATACAGATATATCCTTTGTGAGCTCCGGTAGGCCGAGTATGGACCGCATGTTTCCTGCACTATATGAATATCCAGAATCTGTTCGCAGTGCTCAACGCCAGTCCAATGCATCAGAGTTGGATTTCGGTAGTAGCTTTGAATCTTCACCATTTGGGCGGAGATCTATAGATATTAGTTCTCCCCCAAATATGTCTTCATTCTCTGACTGTGAAGGATTATCAACCTCATCAATGCCTATGGTAATTATAAACAGACTAAACCCTTTTGTTTTTACCATGGAAAATGATTTTATACTGTAACACAGATCATGAGATTTTTCTTTTCTTTTTAACCTAAAAAATAGCAAGATGACATGGAAGCTGAAATGAAGAGGCTGAAGCTAGAGTTGAAGCAAACCATGGAAATGTACAGCACAGCCTGCAAGGAAGCATTAACGGCGAAACAGAAGGTGTGAGCCATGTAGCAAGCAAACCAGTATGCTCTTGTTCATATAACTAGGCAGAATGTAATAAATTTTGCACTACAGGCAAAAGAACTCCAGTTATGGAGGTTAGAGGAAGAGCGGAGATTGGAAGAGGCACGGCTGGCGGAAGAAGCTGCATTGGCCATCGCAGAAAGGGAGAAAGCAAAATCAAAAGCCGCCATCGAAGCAGCAGAGGCAGCTCAAAGAATTGCAGAGTTGGAAGCACAGAAGAGAGTTAACGCAGAGATGAAAGCCCTAAGGGAAGCAGAAGAAAAATGGAAGGCTCTAGATGCGTTAAATAACACGAATACAAGGTACAGGAAGTACTCAATTGAAGAGATTGAAGCGGCCACAAACAAGTTTTCGGATTCTCTAAAGATTGGAGAAGGTGGTTATGGTCCAGTATATCGATGCTATCTCGACCACACACCGGTGGCAGTCAAGGTCCTACGTCCCGATGCAGCTCAGGGAAGGTCTCAGTTCCAACAAGAGGTACAATAGTCTACATATATAATAATGCGTTAGCCATTCTACTGCTAGCTCGTCTCTGAAACTGATTCTCATGCCATGCAGATTGAGGTGCTAAGCTGCATACGACATCCAAACATGGTTTTGTTGTTGGGAGCATGCCCTGAGTATGGCTGCCTAGTCTATGAGTTCATGTCCAATGGGAGCTTAGATGACCGCCTGCTCAGGAAAGGTAACACACGACCACTGTCTTGGCAACTTAGGTTCAAAATTGCAGCAGAAATAGGAACAGGTTTGCTTTTCCTACACCAGAGCAAGCCGGAACCAATAGTCCATCGTGACCTCAAACCAGGAAACATATTGTTGGACCGCAACTTTGTAAGCAAGATCAGTGATGTTGGGTTGGCAAGACTTGTTCCCCCTTCTGTGGCAGAGAATGTGACTCAGTACCGGATGACCTCAACAGCTGGCACATTTTGTTACATTGATCCAGAGTACCAACAGACAGGAATGTTAGGCGTAAAGTCAGATATCTACTCGTTAGGGATAATGCTTCTGCAAATAATTACAGCCAGACCACCCATGGGATTGAATCACATTGTGCAGAGGTCCGTTGAAAAGGGCACCTTCGACCAAATATTGGACCCAAGCGTCCCCGATTGGCCCGTGGAGGAGGCCCTCAGCTTTGCAAAGATTTCACTGCAGTGCTCAGAGCTGAGACGAAAGGACAGACCAGACCTTGGGAAGGTGGTCTTGCCTGAACTCAATAGATTGAGATCCATTGCCGAAGCCCAAATGCACCCTTTGTCGCAAATGGGCACCCCCACCATTTCCCCCAACCATAGTCAGGTTTCCCTGAATACGGTAAGTCCTTGGAATTTCTTTGACATTTTCTTTTCATGGTAAAACAGAAAGCCTTCAGCATATTTCCAATGTTCTTTTTCTTGTGGTTGCAGGAGCATATGAGCGCCCCTCCTATGCCCACTTCGGACGATGAAATTTGACAGGCTGCAATGGAAAGAGCATCAGTTGTCTATATTTTTGTTAGGTCATTAAGGTGAACAGTGTAAGTCTCAAGCCAGCCAACAAGCACAGAAGGTCATCATTTTTTTCTCTCTTTGTAGTGATACAAACAATTATTCCTCTGTAAAGCATTAGAATCTTGTTTTTTTTTTTTGTTCCTATAAGCCCTTATCTCGTCCTTTGACAGTTCAAGACTTATTTAAGAGCAAATCACATTTCACACTTAGACAATCTTTGGACACTATCCCTTCTAAACATGATAATACTACTGAAAAATTGTCCACGACCAATGAGGACTAATCAGACCTCTTCAGCTGTACCTAGATATAAGAAGCTCATATCCAGTAGAAAGAGGAGCGTAAGGAGAGAAGTGAACTTGAAAAACAGAAATGTCCCAAGCTGCTGAATGAATCACATGGTCCACGTCCCTAAATTTGAGTGAAGCCCTTTGCCAAACTCTTTGATAATCGACCGAAGCCCTTTGCTAAAACCAAAAAGACATTGCAAGTTGGTTGGAAATAGGCTTAGTACGGGGTCCAAAATGAGTAAATCCCTATCTCATTGGTCTATAACAAAGAAGCCCAGCTAATAAAATGATTCCATTCCCGGAGGAAATAAAATTCTAAAATTATGGTATTAGCTAGAGGATTCATATCTAATAGCTATTTATACAGATCTCCTCTGACTATATAAAGGCAGTAAGTCACTAATCTCAAAGTATGACACTCAGACTCTTCACATTATAGCTCCTCTCTATTCACCAGAAACCTAACTTGATAGTCGGAAGGTTTTCCCAGAAAAAACATTTCGGGGCTCTAACACTGTCTTTGTGCACAGGCCCCAATTACAGAGTTCACCACAGTTTGGGGTCAGGCCTATATGATCCCTTTAGCTATCAAATTTGCACCATCTGTGGGAACCATGAAGAACACTTGAAGGTCTTGCATGGAGAACCAAGATCTACAGGATAACAAGTAAAAGAGTAGTCATCCAACTAGGTTTGTAGGGCCCGTAGGGGAAAAGACCCACCAGCGGGCTGATCTGGAGGAGCCCGCAGCACCCTAGAAGGACCCCTATAAAGGAAAGGGCCTCGTACCATTAGATGATGATTAGTTCCAAGCCTTTCAGCATGTCTTATTTGAGTAACTTAAAACGACGCTGCAGCAGGAGATTTGGAGAGCCCTACCTAGAGCTCCTGAAGAAGCTACAGAAAGCCACTTGATGCCTGGGGAGCCTCGCCAAGTCCCTTATTGAAAACCAAGTCTTTAGATGGCCTTTGCCAATATAGCCCTCGAACAAGAGGGACTTGAGGAAATACTGCAGATATCATAAGGACAGGGGGCAAGACACCCAAGAATACTGGCAGCTGAAGAAACTTCTTAAGGAGATGATACAAGTGGGGAAGTTAAAGGAATTTCTGTTCAAACAGTCGTCATTTTACCGAAAGTAGGAAAAGAGGCCTTGCAGAAAGAATAATGATGAGGACCAAGATAGAAGATAAAGGCTTGAAAGGTAGAGATCCTCTCTGAGAGACCCCAAGAACCCGAGACTGACAGCAGTGTCATCCATATGATTACCAAAAAGGAGCTCTCCATGGCAAGGAAACGACAAGAGCGAAAGGTTGCTTAATTAGAGGTGACTAGTCCTAACAAAGTTTTGACTCGGTCTGATGGCTCTGGGGTGCTTGTCCCACATATCAATCCATTAGTATTCAGAGCCCGGATTAACAATTTCGACATAGAGAAAGTCTACATAGACACTGGAGCCAACGTGAACATCCTTTTCATTGAGTTGTTGGGAAAAATCAAGATCAATAATTCATCCTTATCCCCCACGTCAAGACCAACCTTCGGAGTAGGAAGAGAGGAAGTTCCCACTCTCAGAACCATTAATTTACCTCTTACGCTGATGGGTACGGATAAGGAAGGGAGGGTTGTTCACGACTCACATACTTTGAAATTTCTGGTTTTGGATGTCCCTTTGCCCTACAATGCTATACTTGTAAGGTCAGCCTAGATACAATTTCACACTCGATCTAATGTTAGGTGACTAATGATGCCTTTTGTGACCATTGTAAGGGATGCCACTATCTTTATTGATTTGGCTTTGGTCCACTAGAACTATGTGGCCACTTTGTGCGCCAAGAAATGACTAGCTTTCGCTAATAGAGGCAAATAAGAAAAAAGAACGACCCCAAGAGAATGAAACAGGTGCGACACTGTCTAAGAACATTGAACTGGTTGAAGTAGCGCTTAGAAAGATGCTAAAAATCAACAAAGACCTTCCTCCCAAGATAGGGCAATTTTTTATTTAGTTCCTAAAAGCCAATTTAGATTTATTTGCATGGTCCCCATTAAAATTCAAGGAATAAACCCAAAAGTTATTACTCACAAGCTACAAGTAAACCCCACCACCTGGCCAGTACAATAAAAGAAGCGCAATACAACACATGAAAGATGTGACTTTGTCAAAGAAAAAGTGGAAAGGTTGCTGAAAGCAGGCATATTCCGGGAAGTATAATACCCTGAATGGCTCTCCAACTTTATCTTGGTAAAAAAGAAAAATAGCGAATGATGCATGTGCGTTGATTATACCAATTTTAACAATGTCTACCTAAAAGACCCTTATCCACAACCTTTCATAGACTAACTAGTTAATGCCACCTCAGAATTCAATATACTATCCTTCATGAACACCTTAAGTAAATATCATCAAATTCATATACACCCCAAAGATAATGAAAAAATGGCCTTCATGACAAGGGAGGCAGTATACTACTATTAGTAAATATCATTCGAATTAAAGAATGCAGGAGCAACCTATCAACTACTTATAAACCAAGTCTTCACAGACCAACTAGGGAAGAACATGGAAGTTTACATAGATGACATGATCGTCAAGAGTAGAGCAATAGAGCACCATTTTGACAATCTTCACGAAACCTTCCAAAGATTGTGCCTGTTCAACATGAAACCTAACCTCAGAAAATGTTTTTTTGGTGTAGGAGCTAGGAAATTCCTTGACTACAAAGTCTTTGAAAAAGGAATCAAAGCAAATCCAGACAAAATTGAAGTTATCCTTACGATGCCTAATCCTTAAAATAAAAAGGATATCCAAAAATTGGCTAGAAGGCTGATAGTCTTTAAACGATTTGTGTCCCATTTTAGAGATCCTTGTAAGGTGTTATTTCACATACTTAAGAAAGAGCAATATTCGAATGGACTGATGAATGTTGAAAAGCTTTTAAACACTACTTATGACGTCTTCCCACACTAAGGCAACTAAGGCCCGATGAGCTTTGTGTGCTCCACTTAGCCGTAGCAAAAGGCTTTATGAGTGACATACTTATACGGGAACAAAGGACAAAGCAATGGCCTATGTACTATATCAGTCGGACCCTTTAGGGGGCAGAATCCTAATACCCTACACTTCGAAAAATAGTCCTAGCCCTTATCACAACTTTTCAAATACTAATACCATACTTTCAGATGCATTGTATTATTGTTCGTACAAAGTTACCCCTATGAGATATATTACAAAAGCGAGATAAGTTCGGCAAGCTTGCCAAATGGTGCTTTGACTTAGTGGAGTACGATATTAACTACAAACCCTGAATGGCCATTAAACCACAGGCTTTAGTAGACTTTTATCGCTAAAATGACGCCTTCTAAAATATATAAAGAAAAGCAGGAAGAGGAAACCCCACTCTGGGAAATGTATGTTGACGGGGTATCAGAGACTAACAAACAAGGAGCATGCATTGTACTAAAAAGACTAATAGGCATAGAAGTAGCTTTCAGAATCATATTCACATTCTCTGTCATAAAACAATGTCATCGAATATGAAGCCCTCTTAGCTGGGCTACAGATGGCTGGTCCAGTGGGCGTACGACACCTATAGATATACAACGATTCTCAGTTAATAATGAACTAAGTCCCTGGAACGACAGAGAAAAAGAATTAACTTTTTGCAAATACTTAAAAACAATAAAAGATTTTATGAGGATGTTTGACCATGTGCAGGTTCAGAAGATCCCACGGGCCCAAAATGCAAGGTCGAATGCCTTTTTAAAAGGCTGGGGAAAAGTCTTGCCAGAAGAACTTGCGGAACCTTTCATTCACCATATAAGATACATGGCTCTTAAAGATGACTAGAGAAAGCCAATCAAACTCTACTTAGAAACCAGAGCCTTAAATGGAACACTTGAAGAAAAAACAAGAATTAGAATCTAAACTGGAAGATTTGTCATTTTTAGAAATGAACTATACAGACGGGGGTTCGCTGCTCCATTATAATGATGCCTAAAACCTTAGGAGGGGTAAAAAGTCCTCCGAGAAATCCACCAAAGGAATTATAGAGCACATATTGATGTCAACTCCCTGGCCCACAATCCAAGGGGATGCCAGAAAACTAGTCCATTGATGCCACGTCTACTAGCTTAATTAGCGAATCCAAAGGCTACCCTTCTTTGATGCTTTAATGGCTGGGGACCCTTGGCCATTCGCTATGTGGAGGTTGGACTTGATTATGGCATTCCCCGCGATTCCAGGGTAGGTTAAATACTGCATCATGGTAGTTGACTACTTTACTAAATGGATGAAAATAGAGCCCCTGACATCCATCATAGCCTCCTAGGTCATTAAGTTCTTATGGAAAAACATTATCTATCGATTTGGATGCGCAAGAGCCATTATTACTGATAATAGAAAATAATTTGATAACCAACAAGTTTGCCAATTTATAGAGGAAAAAGGTATTTGCCTCTATTCTGTGCCTATATCGCATAATTAATCGAATGGATAAGTAAAAGTGACTGATAGAACTATCAAAGATGGCCTGAAGAAAAAGCTAGGGAAGGTTAAAGGCAAATGGGCAGAAGAATTACTGACCATCCTGTGAGACTATAGGATGATGCCTTGGAGCCGGAGGCCAACAGGAGAGTCGCATTTTACAATGGCTTATGGGACTGATGCCCTCATCCTAGTAGAAATCACCTACCCTATGCTACGAACTCAAGCTTACCACCCAAGCACGAGTGACCAAGCACTTGAAGTGAACCTTGATTTGCTAGAAGAACTAAAGAAAGTTGTGAGGATTTGCATAAGAGCTTCCAAGCAATGAGCTGTTCTCACTCGTGATGAAGAAGTAAAAAAAGAAGAATATATGAATAGGGGGCATGGCCATTGTCAAGACTGAGCTGATTGGAAGAAACCTGGGGCACAAAGCGTTAAGGCCCAACTAGGGCAAACCTTTACTTAGTTATAAAAAATATCAGAGATGGGGTTAACTAGTTATCTAGCCCTGAAAGGAGAACATTGCCCAGATCTTATCACTTAGATGACCTATTACCTTACTTTGCATAATGATGTTGTTTCACTTCATCAAATTCGCTATGATGTACTCCATGCATTTATTTTTAAATAAAGACATTCATTTATAATGACTTATAATTTTCACGCGTCCTTTTATGAAAGCTTCTGAATTACCTAAAAATACAGCCATTTATAAACATAATAACCAAGTTACCATAGTAAAGCGACATCTAAAAACTAAGGCATGTAGGTGTTACAAACAGGAAATAAGATAGCCACAAGAAACAACTCTCACATATAACAAAAATTCAAAATAGTACACATCATATCCAAAAGGTTACCAAATAAAATCAATATTTCATTTTCACTAAGTTCAAAGTTACAAAAGAATGTAGCAAAAATTACAAGGAACTCAATAGTGGGGAGATGAGTAACAAAGCCCGATAAAATTTATCTGAAAAATGGTCTTCATCAATGTCTGTTGCTGATGCATCTTTGTCGAAGGTAAAATTTCCAGCTTTCTTGACCTTCGGCCACACTTCATAATTCGGACCTAGATTCTCGTAAACTAGCAAAAAAGAAAAATCCAGGTCAAGATTGGCTCGTTCATCTTGAAAGCGGCAAGAAAAAAAACCTTCCTTGAGTTCAAGTAAGGTGCTCTTTCCACGTTCTTTTCTCGCCTTCTGAAGGTGCGAGTTGAGCTTCCTCACATGAACGTTGGCCTTCGTTCAAAAATGCTAGTATGCTAAATGGCCCTTTTCCCCCCACAAAGACAACTCATTCAATTTGCTCTACAAGAAGCATTGTAGAAGCAACTGAACTAGAGCTAGCTTAGCCTTAGATGGTTCTCAGGCCCAATTGAGTGTACTCGTCCATCAGTAGAGTCTTCTCAATGGCAGTGATCTTTCTCTCCTCTGCCCTCAACAAGGATGTCTGGTGTCCAATCTCTTTAAAGGCCTCCACCTTCTTCTCCTTGGATGACTTAAAGGCTTCCACCAGCCACTCCATCTCCTTCTCAAACTCCTTGATGCGCCCCTCCTCCTATTCCTTCACTTCCTTCATCAATTTGACGACTTGTGCTAAGGTACCCCGAGCAATCCGTTCATTCTCTAACTCCTTGCTTAAGAAGTCACTAGTGTTCCACAAGGCCTCAATTTATGAATTGAGGGACTGAACAACATTCACCCGAGTAGCAAGTCATTCCCCAAGACCGTGGGTCATGATAGCCTCCCACAAACTAGGCACATTAAAGCTAAGCATACACCAAAACACTTAAAGTACCAAGGAATGTACCTGGAGCAGGCTACAACCTATGCTCATCAGATGATGGCTATCCGCCTTAGGGGGTAGGCCAAAAAATGCCAATCCTTAGGGGTCTTTAACCCTTCAAGGATACGATGGGTAATGTTTGATCAAATTGTAAGAATTGATTCACCAATATCTACTGCCCATAAAGGGTCAAAGACTTGGCTAGACACAATTTGTTTTTACACCAAGTTATGCCTCTGTGCCTGACTATGCTCAAGGATCAAGATATGAGGCTAAAAATGCTCGTCGACTGATAGTTCAGCCGCACGAATGCCACATTTTCAGGGATGATCCCCATTGGAATGTTGGGGGAAGTAGGAGGAAGAAAAGGGCTTACCACCTTCTGCTTCAGCAATGCCCCCTAGTCGACTTTTGGGGCGCCACCGAAACCTTGTAGACCGCAGCAAATGTGGGATTGGGGGTCTTTGAGCACTTCTTCATATAGGCTAGATGAAAAGACCCATAGTCAGCACAAAAAAGCATCAATTCAATAGAACTAATGTTGCTAAAAGAAAAATTATCTATGGAAGTCCTATTGCTACCACTGCCTCGAAAGGCATCGACCCCAGTTGGGGCTGCAAGGCGAGACCTCTTCTGAGTCATCTAAGTCTCTAAGGAGACTTGCACAGATCCAACACTGAAAGGGTCGACTTCGGAGGTACAACCCCCGAGGACTTCTTGGCTACCCCAGCAACATGGGCCGCTTTAATCGGAAGGATAAGAATCTTTTGAGCATCGACCAAGGCATCAGTAATGCTCTTACTCCTCTTCATGTACTCCTTGGTGTGGCTGCTCATCCCTACAAGAAGAGACAAAGGGTTAGGACCAATCAAAGGCACAAAAATTGAAGAAAGTATGATCCTTGTACAGAGTACAACTCTTAATATCTGGGGGGCATCGTTGAGCCCTAAAAGTAATCTTGAATGCCTCTACTAGACTCCTCTCCTAGCTCTTCTCCTAATTAGAGGGGTTCTTCACATTAAGGTAGCTTCAATAGGCCTTACAGATCCCTACTTATCAAAGAATTGGCTCATCTAGGTCTATATAGTGGATGAGAAAAAAATCAAAAAAATTGTTATTTCCCACCATCGACTCTAACCAGGTGACCAGCCCAATGTAAGAGTGATAGCCCTCAGAGCCCTCGTATATTGATAGCCACTGAACCAAGGCCTACTACACGGTACTAGTGAACTCACAGGGAAATCTCCACTCGTGCACCTTCAAGGTGAAGAAAAAGCATTTCTTCAATTTTAGCCACGAGTCACTGCAGGATACGAAGGCAGAAGACTTGTTTCCTCCTTTGTTGATGAAGGCAATGTAGAAGAAACTGGAGTCTTCCTTCAAGTCCAACATGTAGAACTAGAGAAAAACTTCCAATAGATGACTCACCATCGCCATCTTACAGCAAACTATGAACCCATTAATATGTACAAAAGAGTTCGGAGTCAGCTGTGGTGGCGGCATCTAGTAATTGCCACAAAATTGCTCTACAAGTAGGTGAAGAGGAAAATAGAGGCCCCCTGAAGTTATTATGTGTACACTATAATTACATCGGTCCTCTTGTCACCATATGTGAGGCCCTTATCTTCTCATCACCTGACCGCAAGATAGGGCAATCACAACGTTGTTAGGCCAGTAATACTGCTATAAGTTTGTCACTAAAGTTCCCTCGTTGTGCTTCGTCACAACATCCCTTAGAACTTCCATATTGGGAGAAAACGGAATCCTAAGCATATCAGCCTCACCGGCGACAGCCCTGGATGATGATTTTGGAAACATCATTTGGAAAAACCACCGTGTAACACGTCAAGGTTACCGCTAGCATAAGAAGAACAATGAAGAAATGACTAACAATGACCAAACCAAAACAATAGAAACCCTAACCCTAACAAAAAATTTCAAAAAAACTACATTATTACAAAATGGTAAAAAGAAATAAGGAAAGGACTCATTACCTAATTGTAGGAAACTTGATGAAAGAAAGTTTAGAAAAAGATTCGACAGCAAGAATCATGAACAGCAACAAGCAGGAGTAAGAAGAAATATAGGGCAAGAGGGCAGTCAAATGGTGAAAAAACCCTATAGTATATATAGGAAAACCCCGTGGCCTTCAGGTTACACACTTGAAACCGTCACTACAATCATTGCAGATTTTTCGCCCACTAAGAATAAGATACATGGCCATGAACAGGTGTTAATAATGGTTACACCTTGTCACTTGTTTTAGAAACATTAAATAGATGTCGCCTCATCTCCTTTCTTAACCATTAGGCCTGCCATGTGCAATGATAACATAGGATAAAATGGGCAGAAAACACAAATGATGGCATTTTCACAACTTTATAAAGAAGCAACATGAAAAGGCATCACAGCCCTCTTGATAAAACAGTGATGGATAAGACAGGGCTTAACCCCAAAAGAGAGGACTGGTACCCTCCCTGACATACAAAGATCGCTCTTTGAAACAACGCCATTTAAGAAAATGCAGGGCCCTTACATACATTTTCTTACAGGGAAAGGAACCTGTTGGTAGGCAATAGGCCTAGTATGGAGCCCAGAATGGTTAAATCCCTTTCCCATGGGTTTATGACAGAGAAACATAATAAGCTAAAAAAAAAGGACTCTCATTCCCAAAGGAAATAAAATCCCAAAATTACAAGATTAGCTAGAGGATTCCTATCTAATAATTATTTACTTGGACCTCCCCTAGCTATATAAAGGCAATAAGTCACCAATTCAAAAGTATGACACTTGAACCCTTTATCCTATAGCTTCTCTTTATTCACCAAAAACCTAACTTGATCATCAAAGGGTTTTCCCTGGGAAAACATCCCAGGACTCTAACACTGTCTTTGTGCGTAAACCACCATTACAGAGTTCACCACACATTTGAGTTAGACCCATAAGATCCTTTCAACTATTACAGGTGGAGGGAGTCCATTCAAATATCAGTTTCAGAAAAATAAAGAAAAAGTGATGTTGATGAAAGTATAAATAAGAATTTATGCACAGAAACAAAATTGAAAAAAACTTGTGAACAAAGCTCTAAGCAAGCAGAAATGAAGGATTTTTGACGGCCTCATTCAAACAGGTTGGGCAAATATTTGAGTTTGCTCCATTTTGCTTTTCAGGAATTAGGAGGTAAGGCAAGGAACAAGATCTTGGAGGTTTATGCTTAAAGTTTTTCTTAAGTAAATTGGTTAAACCACATATCCTGCAACCAATAAATTTCAAATTTTGCACTTTTGTGATAATTTTCTAATACTATCAATCAATCATTAGTCAACGTTAACAAATAAAAAAAAAGGTCCTAACTAAAATAGGGGGAAAATAATAAAAATATTTAATTTAAATGTTTAGCAACTATAACATTGACAATTAGACTATAAATAATAATAATTTTTTTGCCTAATTACCAAGAAAATCCCTTTACTATAGTGACTTAGCTAATAGCTCTATGGACTTTTTGGGGTAAGAATTGAGTCCCAAACTTTGATGATCAATACACTTTGCCCATTTGACTCACTAACTCAAACGTTTTCCATCAGTTATGTAACAAAATTCCATCTGATTGCCCAATTTAAAATTCCAAGCCTCTAATCGTACAAATCAATAACTTTGGGACTTAAATTATAATTAAACATAGTCATCTAATTTTTTTTATTTCAATTATTTGCATCTAAAATTTTTCCAATTACTCTCCAAGTCATCATCCTCAACGTTGCCCTACTTGCACGTTCCTATCTCTGTAATTGCAGTAACCCTGATTTGAGACATACTTCCCATCCACCATTAATCACTTAGGTCCTTGAAGTATTAACAGAATCTAATTTAAATTCCAAAAGTCTTGGTTCAACTTGAATATCATAATATCCATCTTAACCCATCACCAATAAGATTTACAGAGTTGTGTACTCCCACGAGAACAAGCATAACACTTTATAGAAAACTCCAAATCAGAATCTGCAAAATTCTTATAAAGTTAGACTTCTTAAACTATAATATATATTTTATTCAAAATTTTTCATATACCTATTTTGCATAGTTTATCCTCAACTTTTGACTCTTACAATGCCTATTATTTCAGCGATGTCATGCGAGAACAAGCACAACTCGTTACTCAAGATCCAAATCAAATTTCTTTTTTTTCTATGTACAAGTAGACTCATGAACTATTTCAATGATATATTATAAGGTTCTAGTTACATTTTAGTCTAGAACCAACTAAAATATCTTGATCTACTGCTGAAATTTCTCAAACCAAAATGATGTATGAAAATTTTTAATATTTGTTAATTTCCTCCCAATCCAATCCCTTTTAATCATCAATATGTACCCTTACCATAGTCTTTCACCTTTTATGAGTGTCACACAATTATTAGTTCTCATGAAATGACTCGTAAACAATTACATCTTAAGAACAAGATTAATTAGATGAATTATATAAATTTCATTTATGAAGTTGCAAGATTAATAATAATGTATTAATATTCAATTTGGTAAAATTCAAGGTATTATTTTCTTTCTAGAAAAATTGGCATTTACCCAAATTTTATATAACACATGTTAATTACTATTATTTTGAAAAAATTTCAACATGCCTTTTAACTTTGCCAATCAAATTTTGAATTGTAGAACTTAACTTTGTAGTGTTTTTTTTAATTATTTTGTTCAAATAATATGCATCTTTCCATTATAATAAAATAAAATTCAAAATTTTGGATTTGAAAATTAATTACAATTTATATAATATGCATTTTAAAAAATAAAAATGGATGTGAATAACTCGAGAAAGGAGGTTGTATTGGTGGTAGTGGGGTGATGAAGAAGGGCGGCGGTGGTGTTAAAGGAGGTGGAGACTTGGATCAAAGATAATGGCCTAAGTGGAGGAGACAAAAACTTAGGGTGTAAAAGTTAAAAATTAGGAAATTTAAGTGATAGTTATGTGGTTTTTCCCTTTTGTAAATAGACGAAAATTACATCAGGTTAGCAAAGTGTCCTGGTTATCAAAGTTTAGGCTTTGATTCTTACGACAAAAAGTCTAAAAGAGTGATTAGCCGAGTCACTATAATACACGTTTCATTTAGATAATTAGACCATAATCTAATATATATTATAAAAACATGATACACTTCAGGGTAAGAATGACTTTTCACTTAATAAACCTCATAACATAATGACACATGGCAGAAATTGTATTTTTGGAAACTGTCTCCTGCTGTTTTCATAGGGAATCACAATTTTGTCCCTCTGACCTGTTACGTATGGTGTTTTTAAAACGTGTTGTCCGAATCAATAAATCCATGATTTTTTAAACTCTCAAAAGGAAACAAAAAAGTCAAGGAATACATAATTATGCATTTATAGGCATTGGTACAATATAAAATAAGCAATGCTGGTACGTAGAGGCAAACATATCATTTATTGCAAAAAGAACAAAACCATTTATGGATGTTTGTATCAGAGTGTTATTCAGCAATTCTTCAGGAAACATAACTCTGATCTCTCGGTTGCGCCGTTTGGAGGATAAGAATACAACGTTGCAACATATCAGATTGGAAAATGAACCCTAAAGTGAAAAATCATCTGCTTAGAGGTAGACTTGGTAAACACGAAAGTCCTAATTTTGTTATTCTATATAGTACAATTGTTCATTTGTTTCATTCTAACAATTTATATTAAAACATTGTAGATTGAGGCAAAATCTAATACAATTAACAAGGATGATTTTGATATGTTCTTCAACATCCCCAATGAAGTGAAATGTGAGACTACCAACATAAAAAGAAGAAGAGTTTTTTGTATTCGGGATTTCCTTGTTGGATTAGAGGCTTCTGGCGCAAAATAGGACAAAGGAATCATTGAGGTTGAAAAGGAGGATCCAAAAAAAGTTAGGGAAAGTTTAGTTCCTATTAAAGTACTATTATTGAGAATAATGCTACTAAATATATTACATTTTAATAGTAGCGGTTTAGTTAAAGCTATGCAACTTCATTGGTCGGAGTAGTAATGGTTGTTTCTTTGTTCAAGACTCTTTTTATACCTAGCTTCAAGTTCTAATATGTATCTAATATATTTAAACCTAGCTTCACCTATTGTGTTAACACGGTAAGTTCATCTTCCCTTATGGGAGTACTAAAAGTAAAACGATTATGAACGAAGCAACTGTACTAAAAAAATCAATCAAAATATGGTGGTGAAAAAAGTGAGATATAGGTCAACCATTTCTCAAAATCCACCAGAAAGGCACCAAAAAAAGCACAATCTAATAGATCCTAAAAAAAATGAAAATCCAACATATCTACAAAAGATCGGGACATTTTAATGTAGATCGTGTCTAAGTAAATGTGAATCTTAAAAAAATGCTTGATCAAATTGTAAAAAATGTTGCAATCTAAAAATGTAAAGGATAAAAATGAAAGAAAAATGAAAAGCATAATGGATTTGGACCAAAACACACGCACACCAATAGATCTTGGACAATAAGCCAAAAAGCCGAAACACATACCAACAAAAATGAACACAAACAGATGATGATACAGAAAAGATAGCAAAAACGAAAATGAAACAAGATCTGGGCCAGGGGAAAAATGAAATAGTTCCAACAAAATGAAAAGTCGATTGGCGAACCCAAACTGTATAAGAATAATGGAAAAAGTCATGCTGGATGGAAAAAAAAAACATGATTAGAAGTAGCTGTTGGTGGCAGTCGGAAGAATCGTATGGATAGGAGAGCAGATGTATTAGATAGCCAGAGAGGTGCCTGGTGAAAGGGTAAGGTTGTTAAAATCGAGATCCTACCCAAGAACGTATTTTACCGTGCAAGATCAAGATCGTAAAATCAAATCATAAATCGTATAATCCTACCAAAACCTCAATGTTTTTTGCCTAAATAATACAATTCATGTAAAAGATCAATTACCTTATATACTCAAGTAAAATTTAAATGCCATAACAATGGTCAAATGCTATTATTGATAAAATGCAAGTAAAATTCAAGCTTTAATAGAGTATACATCAACAAAATCAACACAAGTTTGAAAAATTTCATAAACAAATTAATATTAAATTTTATTTACATACAAGTCACTAAATCACATATTTTTATATAACTTAAAAATTATATGTTAGTTTTATTTAAAAATTGTTACCTCCATAAAAAATTATCACTACAAACTAATATTATTATTTTTTAAAATACTTTTTTTATTTCTATCTAATTTAAAAAATGCTATTAATTATAAATATTTTAGAAAAAAAATAAATAATTGCTTAGTGTGTTGCGTCTCATCTTCTTATTACTTCCCAGTTTAGACTTATCCCTATTTTTCGCTCATCCATGTTTCCCTTTTTCTTTCACTTGATTCTTTAACCAAGTCATCTTCTTTTCACTCATCCATGTTCCCCTTTCTCTCACCTGATCTCTGTGCCTCTTACTCTCTCCCATCTCATATCTGTTCACACCTCTCTTTCACATCTCATCATGCGAGTCACTCGCTCCTTGCTCCCTCCCCCTCTCTCTCTTTCTTCTATCTCATCCTCAAGCGATTTTTCAACTATTTCTTTGAAAAAGTGGGAAATCACGAATTAGAGCATGTGTCGTGTTGATTTCCAGCAAATTGTGGCACCTATGGTAAGATCAGTAGGATATTTAGATCCTACAATTTTAGTCATAATCCTACCACAATCCTATCATGTATTCGATCCTACAACATTTTGACAAAGTTTTCTATGTTAGGATCATAGGATCGCACAATTCTACGATCAGGATCACAAGTTTAGCAACCTTGAATATGACAACTCAATAGTTGATATATAGGCAATAGTAAATTGACTTAGTTGCCCTCTATTTCTAATATAAATTACAGTCAATGGAAAAGCCAATGAAATCCTATTAAGCTCACAACTTTTGTATTTGTTTCACATTAGTAACTGAAGTTATTAGTCATATTTGACAAAAAATTTTGTACGTGATAATATATTTAACAACTGTTCTTATAGAATTATTATTGTATTCTACAAAAATAAAAAAAAAACCAAAAAAGTGCTTTGTTGTACCTGGTGTTTATATAATACTCTTCCCCTTGACTGAATTTATTAATTATTAATCTAATTCAATTACACACTTATCGTTTGTATAGTTTATTAGACTTTTTAAATTCATTCTAGTTAACCCTTACTGTCATTTATTGTTAGGCCCATTCCATTCATATATATTTTTCCTCCCAAATTAAATTTATTAATTTAATTCAATTATACACTTTTCTACTTTTTGAATAATTAATTAAATTGATTAAATTCATTCCAATTAACTAGTTGGCCTATTTTCCCCTACCCAATCACTTAACCTTAATTTTATTTGGTGTGATTTAATTTGCCTAATAGTCGCTGTTGTGAAATACAATAGTTTAAAAATTTTTAATTCTTTATCACTCGCAAGCGTATGATTAATTTCATTATGTGCAAAGATGAGGAAGGGTATCGTCCCAAGGGATAATGTGATCTTACGAAGAAATGAGCATTAGTAACCTAAATTACTTGAACTATAAAGTAAAAGTGACAAGTAAAACCCAAGACCAAATAAGTGAATGAGTGATTAAGGAGTAAAGGACAAGAACAAATGACCCCACTAATTACCTAGTTAACTCTAAGATGAGTAGCTAAATAAAATCACAAGTTACAAAAAGAAATTAAACTAAAGTGCTTAAAAGGAAAAGGTCATCTCTCTAGGAATCCGCCCTATTACTTGCTATCCAAGTTAGTTGCACCCTAGGACATTTACCCCTTTGTGTGGTATAGAGACCTAAAATTCAAAAACCTACTTTTTCAAGTTAAGTCTTTACTCACCTAGAATCAAACAAAACATTTCTCAATCTCATAATTAATCCTAGATGGGTTAAGCTATTAATCCCCTTCCAACACCTAATGCAATTGTAGATTATCTCTAATCAACAATACCCATTATACCTTATTCCTATTTTCTATCCCCCTTCTTTTTTTCTCAAGAACTAAGTGGGACTTGTAAATGTGTGGTGAAGTCAATCAATCACACAAGTATTATGCTCAAGAATAGGAAACACAAAGAGATAAACATCCATGAAAGATCATCAAATAACCATTAGATATCAAGTAATTGAAGTTTCATCCTAAAGAGATACAAAGATCTACTCAAAATCTATGCTTTCTTCCAACATTAAACCCATAATCAAATAATCCATAAAAATACACAAAATAAGAAGAGGAGAAAAGGAAACCCAAGATGGATCCTAGTGACTTAAGTCTCCTTGGCTCCTAGTTTTCTTCTTCAAGCTTCAAACCTTGCTTTAATGGTGGTTCTCACAAGAAAAAAAATGAGAAAAAGAGTATCTAATGTTGAACCTGGGCTTCTTCTTTCCTCTTGCTATTTATGCCCAAAAGCTTTCCTCTTGTCTTGCCTTAATTCTCAAACCTTAAAATGATATAAATCCTTCCTCTAAGGATAGCTCACCAGGTGGGAAAACGCGGGGACCATCAAAATACGAGGTTTGGGTGAAACAGGGGAGTAAGAGGTGACGCGTTGCCAGCTGGGTCAAGTTGGTGGTGACACATTGCCAAAAATGGAAAATTGGCAGAGTGCTCATAACTCTGGCAACGCAACGCCTCTTACTTCAACTTGAATTTTGCACGCCTAAATTCCGTCTCACTCGATCCCGCTCCAAACCAACACATCCACAATATACTCCCACCTGCAGGAAGCGAAGCAAAATAAGGAAAACTAAGAGAAAATGAATGAAAAGAAAGAAATTGGCGGTCAAAGTTGCCGAAAGTCAACCACTTTGACCGCTAAATTATGCGCTTAACATCTACCATTTAAAAATTGAAATTTTTAAGGACATTTGGGCATTTGTACAAACTTGAAAGGGATACAATTTTTCTTCACTTAGTTACAAAGTTGATGAAGTGCATGAGATACATTTAGTGGCATAGTTACACATTAAAATTCTTTATCCATATTGTCTTGAGATATTTTATTCTAATATTATTGAATTGTTGCCCTTATTGGAATATATTTTATACCAATACTTTCATAACATTTTTAATTTTTATGGTTTTTGAGAATTCAATACCATTTGAAATCCGTGGCAATGCCGAGTATGTAAACTAGTTTTTTTATAATGCCCAAGACAGTTTGAACTTTTCATACTGTTTATTCATGGTTGACTAACCAAGTTAGGAAATAGGGTGGCAAAACTGCATGTTTTGAAATTTGAAGGGCTAAATGTAATTTATTCTAACATTTTGGAGGGTAAGTGCTGATTAACATTAACATAAACACACACAAGTTAGCTCAATAGGTCTGAGAGTAGAGATGTTTAGTAGGCCGACCTGGTTTGGCCAGGCTTAGGCCTAGGTTGGTGAGGCTTGGGCATGGCCTGCTTGAAGGCGGGTTAAGCCATGCCAGGTTTGACCCCATCCTAGGTTGGGCTAGTTGAGGGTCCAGGCCTGGGCCGTGCCTTTTTTTTAAAAAAAAAAAAATTATTTAATTAATTTTACATTATCATTTCTTTTAAAATAAGAAAACTACAACTACACTAGAGTTTATTAATTAAAAAAACCAAAAGACACTTAAAAAAATTGGAGTGGTCTATCTATTTATGAGATATCATTTTTGTTGACAAAAATGGCCTTAAAAACTAGTTGTTGCTAGTTGTTGGAGTGGACAAAATGAGGATTTGAGGTTAAAAAGTAAGATAGAGTCGTTGGAGGGCCTTAAAGTGTAATTTGCCCATTTTTTCAACAAATTGAATAATAAATGTTCAAACAAACCCGTTAAACCCGGGCTAGGTTGGCGTGCTTGGGCTCCTAGCCGAGCTCACTTAAAACCTTCTCTTCCCCTAGGCCCATAACCGGCCTACCTCTCACGTGTCTCTCCCCGGGCTAGGCTAAGCTAGGCTTTGACCGAGCTAGGCTGAGTTTGACCCCAAGCTGAGCCCAACCCGACCCACTAAACATCACTATTTGAGAATAACCAAAACACCAACATAAACACAAATGGGTCGGCTTAACAGGTCCAAGAGCAGCCAAACTAGTGAAGAAGTCTACGAGTAAATTTCATGAATGGTCTCTAATCTTTAGTCATTGTTTCCTTTTAGTCCCTAACTTATTTAATATTCTATTTTAGTCATAGACCTATTAAAAATATTTTTATTTTAGTCCTAAATCTATTGAAAACGTTTCATTTTGATCCTAATTTGATGGAATTTATTAACTCAAAATATTTGTCTAATAACAATTTTTTAGATCATAATTTAAACTATCTGATAACTGTTTTATAATAACCTTTAGTCATTATTTTCTTTTAATCCTTAACCTATTTAATATTCTATTTTAGTCCTAAACCTATCAAAAATATTTTTTTAGTCCTAAATCTATTGAAAACATTTCATTTTGGTTCTAATTTGATGGAATTTATTAACTCGAAATATTTGTCTAATAATAAATTTTTAGATCATAATTTAAACTATCCGTTAACTGTCTTATAATAAATTTAATATGTATAATAATTTTTTTATAGTTAATAAAAAAATCAAATCACTTTTTTTTCTCTATAAATTGAACTTATTTCATTTAGAAAAAAAAACTACTAATTTAAATTGTCTATTTACTGTCAAAAAATATTAAAATATTTAAATTTATTAGAAGACAATTATTGAATATTTAAATTAAAATTTTAAAAATTTCTATCATAAAATTATTCTAAGTTAATTAATTGTATAAATTAATGAAGTTCATCTAATGAGGACCAAAATGAAACAATTTTAATAAGTTTAGGACCAAAATAAAATATTCAATAGGTTGGGGACTAAAAGCAAACAATGACTAAAGGTTAGGGACCATGTATGCAATTTACTTAGAAGTCTACAGAAGCCGATACAAGGCTTGGCTAGGAGAGGAGAACGAACGACGCAGACAAGAGCGGTTCTTACCTCTCTTGAAATCTTCAACATCGTTCTGGGAACAGCTTCGAAACTTACGCTCTAACAGCCAATAAGTTGGTAAGGAAATAGATTCCACTCGACACCTTCGTTCTTTCTATTCTGGTTTAGAGATCCTTGTTGTTTCAAACTCAATCAAGTTGGTTCTTTCCTGGCAGAAGTTAAGCTTTCCTCCTGGTCTGTGGCCTGAATAATTGTTGCTTCCAATTACTCATAATATCTATTTGAGTGTCTGGAGATCTTCTGTTTAAACCAATGGTGTTTGCGAGTTTCTTCTAAAATTGTAGGTTCTCTTTTTCTGGAAAACGACTTTGAATTTTTCGGAACTAAACCAATTGAGCTCCAGATTCTTATTTTGAGTTCTGGTACGTGTAGCTTTTCTGGTTGGATACATTGTATTGATTACTTGCATATGCTTGTGCTTCTTGCTCAACAAATAACGGCCACAATCTTGCATTGGCGTTTCAGATACACTTTTGCTGTAATAAGTTTATTATCTTGAAATTCACTATGGAGAGGCCGCCTCATAATTATGGAGCAGCTTCCCCCATGGCATATGCCCAACAGCAGCGCCAAGCTGCCAGTATTCAGCAGCAACAACAGTATGGGTTTCATCCCCAGCATCCGCAGTTTCCACCGTCAGTCCATGGTCCTCCTTTCTTGCCTCCACACCCTTCACAGTTTCCGTACCACCCTCAAATGCAGCAGCAACCACAGCTTCACCCCCATCATCCCCCACATCCTTCAATGCTCCTTCAACAACCACCACCTGCTTTCCCTTCCCATTTACCCCCTCACCTTGTCCCCTCACCCTTTCATGGCCCTTATGACTCTCCCCCACCACCAGCTGCTGCCACCCCGTCTGATCCTGAGCTCCAGAAGCGTATTGACAAGCTTGTGGAGTATGCCATAAAGAATGGCCCTGAGTTTGAAGCAATGATCCGGGAGAAGCAACAAGATAATCCTGATTACAGTTTCCTCTTTGGAGGTGAGGGTCATGCATATTATAGATACAAGCTTTGGTTATCGACCCATGCTCCTAGTGGCCCATATGGTGCTCCTTTTCCACCATCTTCTATCCACCCTCCCCCAAATCCTATGATGAATGCTTCTCCCCTGAATGCTCCTGCAATGCATGCCATGGCTGCTCCTCAGATGCATCAGCTGCCTTTCCCTCCATTCTATGATCAGCAGCACCAACTTCAGCATTCTCAGACTTCCATGGGTCATGGCCGCCCTGACTATGATCAGTCCTTTAAAGGTCTTTCTGGTCCACTCCCTTCTGATGTTGCCTCAGAACTGAGTAATGTGCTTAACAGTCTTAGTGGTACCAAAGAGTCTATCAAGAGTGCCAAAAATTGGTTCATGCAGAGGTCTCCATTTGCTCCTGCTCTTGCTGAGGCTCTTAGAGACAGGATCTTTGCATTGGATGACTCTGACCGGCAGCTGCACATTATTTACCTTGCCAATGATATTCTTTTCGACAGGTATTGTTTTGGTGTTAATAAAAATATAGGATATTTTTCTAGCATTTGGAATCATTGGTGCATGGATTTTTGTATAGCTATTCAAACATTTATCTAGTGGATGAACATTTCCTGGTTATGGCTGATCCTATTTGTTTTATTGCTATTCATATTGTTGCACAGATGCTGTCTTTTCGTGTTGAAACATCTGCTAGATTAATGCCATTTGGTTGCTCTTTAATGGTATGGTAGATTGAAGATATATCGCTCAATGCTTATGCACTATGCATATGAATGGCATGTCGATCAAGAAAGTATTTGGGCACTTGTATTAGGATGTTTCTTGGATACCAATCTCCTGATTATCTAGCACTGGATTCTGTTTATCCCATACTTATCTCTTCCTTTTGAGTGTAGAACATAGATAGGGTTTTTTAGAACTAGTCAGGTGTTGTTTAAACCTGTCAAGTAGTAAATTTCTGATTGATTTGCTTCTTAAGAGGATTAATGCTGTTGACATATGTCCATACTAATGTGCAGTTTGCAGCGGAGGATTAACCCTCATGAGCTTGATAATGAAGCCCTTGCATTCAAACCGGTTTTAGGCTCCATGCTAGCGAGAATATACCATAACCCTCAAAACAAGGATGAAAACCCGTCAACGCTGCGGAGGATCTTACAATTCTGGGCATCTAAAGAAGTTTATGATCAAGACACCATATATTTACTTGAAAGTGAGATGATTAATGGACCACCACCTAATTCTTTTCCTGGGCCATCTAAAGATTTTTCAGCCACCGCTGCAGATTCAGTGATGCCTGCAGGTAGTAATGAAAGATTTATGACTCTCCTTTTGTTTGATATTACTTTCTGCCTTATTCGTTTCTTCTTTCCCTTTAGTTCTAACTTTTTTGCTATCCCCTGCTGCTATGTAGGAGTGCTACCGCAACCAACCAGTAACATTGTCTCACATTGGCAGCATGATAAACAAGTTGATAACGAGCACCAGGATAAACAAGCATCTGCTGCAATCCCACCAGCAATGTCAAACCAACCATTTGCTCCGAATACAATTTCCGTTGGTGCTTTTCCAGGTTCTGTTCAACCAGCGAGCCAACAACCAACAGCCATTGAAAAATTGCCTCCATATCCTCTGTTCCCACCTGGTCTTATTCCTGGAATGGTTAGGAAAACACAAATTGGTAGTGGGGTTCCCTACTCTCCTTTGAGTCCACTGGATATCCCAACTATTATACCTCCATCTGATATACCACCATCAGAGATCCTTGAGAGAGTATCAAAGTTTTTTAAAGAGATTGGAGAGATCAATCCATCCGAAGGACCCATGAATTCTGAATCAAGAGATGAAGATTACGAGTACGAGGGAGAGTCTCAAATTCGCAAGGGAGGAGCTTGCATACCACCACCCCCTAATCTGCAGGTAGATCCAGATACAGGAACTTATGCAGATGGAAGTGTAGAGCGGAAACCAGGATCCAGTGGCTCTGGAAGGTTGGGACTGGGGGCAACAGCAAATCCAAATGAGGCAAGCCAATATGATGATGTTTACACTTCTTATAGAAAACAAAGAAGCACGTCATACCATTCATCAATGAGTGCCAGATCTACTACAAGGTAGAAGCTCCTCCCATTACCCCCTACCAACGACTGCTTTTGGGAGGAACTGATTCAGATTACTCTTCAGGTTTTGCATTCTGAATCATTTTCCCATTTACCTTTGGTCTTCCTAGCTGCAGAACATTGTGAAAGTTATGTTTTCTAGATCATATCAAGCTAGTTTGAGATTAGAAAGATGGCAATCTCATTGTGATACCTATAATAGGTGAAATCTCTGGCAGGACAATACCACCTCCGTTGTTGTGCATGGCCATTCAGGTGTGTCATCTATGTTGTTGTTGCTTTTAGGAATTCGATTCTACGGCTACATAAAATGTTTGTCGCAAAGCAGACATGATGTCTTTGCTGTCTGGTGGTGCCGGGTCCTGATTTGTTCGATTACAATCCCGATTCCTACCCAGCAAGGGAATGTCAGCCACCATGTCTAGGCCATTTTATACAAATGAACCAGCTATTTGGGGTGTCCAATTTGTGTGTCTGCATTCGTTCTAGAAGTAATCTGCTTCACTAAGCCACGCCAGGCTGACATAGATAGCAAGGATCAGAAGGAAAAATGCTGAGTAGAAAGTTCAAGACATGCTTGAAAACGATGACTCTGGTGCCGAAGTTTCAAATGAACTACTCTATTGAACAGGTTCTTAACAAAAAAAAAAAACAATCAAGGATGAAGTTTTCAAGTGAGATGACAAATTCAAATATGAATAGATAAAAACTTCTGAGATAGAAAACTTAGTTCATGTCCCAGCATGGCAATTTTTTTTCTCATAAAAGAGGGACCTTAATGCAATGTACTCTTTTTGAATCCAAACTTTGCATAATTCACGTAAAACATATCTTGCTATAGTATGACAAATTATTTTACAATCTACCTAAAGCAAATTCTCAATCGGCTAGTTACCAAGGAAATGTATTTTAATCATATTAGTCCCCGGAAGATCTGCAATATCTGACATTTATCAATTACTAACTTATCATAGGTCCTACCAGCTTCATTTCACCTCAGAACACAATCATAGATATCATTGACCCTTGTCCAGACTTTCTTCATAGATTGCTCTGTACCCTAAGCACATGCTTACACCAGGAAGGAAACATCCTGGCACAGAAAACACAACATAAAATTCATGCCAACAGATTGCGCGAATTCCTAAAATTGAAAACCATGGCAAAAACAACTAAAAAGTATGCAGAAACATGTCAAATGTAGGCAGACAAGAATTCAGCAGTCAGCATAGGTGATCTCAGAGTCAGAGATGCAGCAAATATATGCATGAAACACCTTGAACAAAGACATCAAACGAGTTGCTGTAAAGATTATTACCATGGCAAGGCATTGTGTAGAAGGGCCTCGCAGCAAGAGCGAAATGGTGCAGAATGTTGAACTGAGTTCCATGCCTACAATCAACAATAAAATTCTAAATTTATCACAAAATGCAGCACACCTGACATCTCACAATTTAGTTGACAGAAAAAGGACACTGACAACATTATATTATTTACTTCTCAAAAACTAGCTGACCCATTCTTCTCTCTGCCTCAATATCCAGGTCCGCAGAGGATCAATATCCTTGCCAGCATCCTAAAGAAACAGACGAAGCTAGTCAAACCAAGGTAACAAGAGGTAAGAGGTTCATATATTCATTTCAAGCCTTTACATCTCCCCATCACAAATACTGTTTTCACAAAATACCAAACTTGATTCATTAAAGTTTAGTAATGCATATGTAATTGTTAACTCCAACAACAGGAAAAGGAAGAGGAGTCATCAACTGCAACAATTCCTTAACATCTAAAATCTCATTGAAGCTTTGCCTTCAGCATCTGAACCCCTTCTTCAAATAAAAGTCTCAGAGTTCGTGGCTTGTACTGTCAGGAAACATGTGAATCCTGATGCAAACTATTCTTCCACAAATGAATAATCAGATAACAGAGCTTAACAATGTTCCCTGCTACAACAGAAATAGTATCATATGTAATTAGTAGGTGATCAATAGCCTTCAAAGGCCCAGATGGAAACTGCTCCCCCACAGCTTTGACTTCCTCCTTGCAGTTCTCATTCAAACTATCACATACCGTGAAGAACAGCCAATCCACGATCTCCATAACCTGCATGAGTTCAATATTAGTTTTGGAAACATAATAATCTCTCTTTATTCCTAGGAATTTACTTTCCTTGTGTTTTCCTCCCATCTATTATATAAAGGTTATGTGAGGGTCTTATATGTATCAAGCCCTCTGTTTCTTCCTCTAATATTGTTTAACATGGTATCATAGCCATAAACCCTAATCTATCTCTGCCGCAGCCAGCACCAGAAACTATATTCACCTTTCCATTTCCGATGCCTTAACCAATACCCTTATCGCTACTCAACCAAACCAAAAACCAAGGACACAGCCACACCCAAGAGTCACCGGCGACCACAACAGTACCGGCAGTGTTGCCGGAAAACCTCCCACGCACTGCCATTCGGCGACCTCTGGCGACGGCGTTCTGATGGATGTGCTCGCCTCTCTGTCCTGAACAAGTTTATGGTCTTAATTCATGTCAATTATGACCAGAATTTGAGTTTCCTCGCCATCCGATTAGTCTCTCATATGTTGCCGTGCATTGTCAACAAAGTCTATGATCTGTTTGTTCGTCTCATCAAGGAGAATGTTAAATCTTGAGAAGAAAAATTCCCAATTAGCTATGGCCTTACAACCATCTATTACTTTATCTCAGGAAGAGTACACTAAATACTTGCAATATCAGTCTGCATAGCAAGCCGCTTCTCCTCCCATGGCATCTGTTGTCCATCTAGGTAATCCAACAGCTTATTATTCGTCTAGCCTCTCTAAAAATTAATCTTGGGTGTTGGACTCTGGAGTCATTGACCATATTTCAAGTAAAATAGCCAATTTTGATCAAATATCTCCTCTAGCTTCACATCATAGTCAACTCACCATTGCTGATGGATCTACTACCACCATTAACGGTGTTGGATCTACTCAACCTTGTCCCTTCTCTTACTTTACCCTCTACACTCTATGTTCCAAATTTTCCATTCAATCTTTTGTCTATGAGTAAACTGACCAAACAACTAAACTATTATGTTAGTTTCTTTCCTGATCATGTCATTATCCAGGATTTGAAGACTAAGAAGACGATTGGAGAAGGGCGTGAATCGAATGAAATGTACTATTTTGATAGATTGCAATCATCAGTAGCGCGTCCTGTTTTAGCTTCTTCTCTTCTAATTCATAGCCGCTTAGGTCATCCATCCTTGGAGAACCTCAAGAAATTAGTCCCGAACTTAAGTTCAATATCTACTTTGCAATGTGAGTCTTGTCAGCTTGGGAAGCATCATCGTGCTCCCTACTTGTCTCAAGTCAATAAACGAGTTGATAAACCTTTTATGCTAATTCATTTAGATATTTGAGGTCCTAGCCATACCAAGTCTAAATTGGGATTTCAGTATTTCGTAATTTTTGTTGATGATTTCTCTCGAATAACTTGGTTATATCTAATGAAAGATCGTTCAGAGTTATTTTCTATTTTCTGTACCTTTTGTGCTGAAGTTCAAAATCAGTTTCACACCCGAATCAATATTCTTTATAGTGATAATGCAAAAGAGTATTTCTCTAACTCAATCTCTAGTTACATGAAGCAACAGGGTATACTCCACCAATCCTCCTGCCCACACACATCTCAACAAAATGGAGTAACCGAAAGAAAAAATCAACACATTGTTGAAACAGCTCGTACCCTATTAATTCACATGAATGTACCCAAAAGTTTTTGGGGAGATGTTGTGCTCACTACATGTTTCCTTATCAATCGTTTGCCATTTTCTATCATTGCGAGTAAAATTCCTTTTTCTAATCTTTTTCCCTGTCAAGCTCCCTTTTCTATTATTCCTCGAATATTTGGTTGTGTCTATTTTGTTCATTAGAACCAGCCTGGCACAGATAAACTAGACCCCAAATCTCTAAAATATATATTTCTTGGATACTCTCATTTGCAAAAAGGGTACAAGTGTTTCAGTCCTTCCCTAAATCACTTTTTTTTTTTGCTGATATTACATTTTTTAAAACCACACCATATTTTTTTTATACTCAATTCTTGTCTTCTGATATTGATGACTGTCTGCCCTTACCCTTGCCATTTGTACCTATGGCTCCTACCAACATTAATGTTCCAATAACTGCTTCTACCCCTTCAGAGGTCATTCATGACAATAATCTGGCTCCTTTAGAGCGTATTTCTCATCCTGATTTACAGGTCTATACTCAACGTCCTTGTCAAGAAGTACTACCACAAGATTCACGCTCGTCTCCACTGCCTTCATCTTCAACTCCACCGACTGATGATTTAGATATTCCAATTGCCCTTTGCAAAGGAAAAAGGTCTTGTATACTGCATCCTATCTCAAATGTGATATCTTATAATTCATTATCACCAGCATATTCTGCTTTTGTCTCTACCTTGTCTTCCATTCCTTTGCCTAGTCTATTTTAGAGGCCTTGTCTCACCCTGGATGGAAGCAAGCCATGGAAGAGAAGATGTCAGCTTTATGGGTTAATAATACATGGGATTTAGTTCCCCTTTCACATGATCAGATAGTGGTGGGTTGTCGATGGGTGTTTAATGTTAAAGTTCACCCTGATGGTACAGTTGATCGGTTGAAAGCTCGTCTGGTAGCTAAGGGATATACATAAGTATACGGTCTGGACTACTCAAAGACATTTTCTCCAGTAGCCAAAATAACTTCAGTATGAGTTGTCATTGCATTAGTTACATCAATTAGATGTGAAGAATGCCTTCCTCCATGGTAATATTGAGGAGACTATCTTCATGGAGCAACCACCTGGGTTTGTTGCTCAAGGGGAGACTGATCTTGTGTGTAGCTTAAACAAATCTTTGTATGGTTTGAAACAGTCACCACGAGCATGGTTTGGTCGCTTCAGTACGGTTGTTATGGAGTTTGGTTTGCAACAATGTGACGTGGATCACTCTGTCTTTTATCGACACTCTAGAGCTAGTAAAATTCTGATTGTCCATGTTGATGATATTGTTATCACTGGTGATGATAATGTTTGTCTCCAGTCTTTGAAATCCTTCCTGCAAATGAAATTCTAGACAAAGGATCTTGGTTCGTTAAGATACTTCTTAGGTATTGAAGTAGCAAGGTCCAAAATAGGGATTTGCTTGTCCTAAAGGAAGTATGTCCTTGATCTTTTAAAAGAAATTGGTTTATTGGGAGCCAAGTCAATTGATAACCCTATTGAGCCAAATGTCAAGCTTGATGTAGATAAAGGGGAATACTTAGAAGAACCTACCAAGTATCAAAGACTTGTTGGCAAATTAAATTATCTAACTGTTACTCGTCCAGATATTTCATTTACTGTGAGTGCAATAAGTCAGTTCATGGACTCTCCTTGTACTAGCCACTGGGATGCAGTAGTTAGAATTTTGAGATACCTCAAAGGAGCATCGGGACAAGGTCTCCTTTACCAAAATCGTAGTCATACTCAGATTCAAGGATACACAGATGCTGATTGGGCAGGCTCCTATAATCGACTGTCCACTTCAGGTTACTGTGTATTCATGGGAGAAAACTTGGTGTCATGGAAAAGCAAGACGCAAAGTGTTGTTGCAAGGTCAAGTGCTGAATTTGAGTATAGGGCAATGGTGTATACTACATGTGAACTAATTTGGTTAAGGTATCTCCTCATGGAGCTTGGTTTCGCACACTCATCTCCTATGGAATTAATGTATGATAATCAAGCAGCCATCCATATTACATCAAATCCCGTATTCCGTGAGAGAACTGAACATATCGAAGTTGACTGCCATTTTGTTCGTGAGAAGCTTCAAGAAGACTTGATCAAGACCCCGTATGTCAGATCAGAAGATCAACTTGTTGACCTATTCACTAAAGCTTTAGGAGGGTCTAAAGTAAAGTCTATATATGACAAGCTTGGAGCTTATGATATGTATGCTCCAGCTTGAGGGGGGTGTTATAAAATGTTATTTATAGTTTAGAAAACATAATAATCTCTCTTTATTTCTAGGAATTTACTTTCCTTGTATTCTCCTCCCATTTATTATATAAAGGTTGTGTGAGGGTTTTATATGTATCAAGCCCTCTATTTCTTCCTCTGATATTGTTTAACACCAACTAACAGCAGATCTTTCTGATATGAAAAGTTAGCCAAAAAAGAAACATAAACTTCAGGTGAGTGCAAGTGTTAATCGGAATTACTTCAGAATAATGTTTCTCAATCACCATTGAACATCAAGACCAATAAATTCACATAAATGCCCGTGAGTAGAGGAACCCTTTGCTTTGAGAACAGGACCAATCTCAAAGACTCGTTGGACGTTACCAAATATAGCCATTTGCTTGTGAAGTCGAGGAGACTGCACCAAGCACACGGGCCCGCCCTTTGTAGTCCAGCTGAAAAACAGCAGAACAACCTTCACTCAAGCCTGCTATCAGTTTTGGGAAGAATATAAGAATTCTCTAAACACCCGCATAAAGAGAAGAAAAAACCTTTTAAATTTGAATTTGTCAAACCTGTACTAGAAAATGAAAGCTTTTAATTACTAGTCAAAAGTGCATCTGCGCTGCATCGGGCTTGACGCTCAAATTGTTCCTGAATGTGAGAAACATGCATTCACTGAAGGAAATTAACTGTCAAGTGATCTCCATAGAACACAGAGAAAAATATGCTACACAGGATACTTGGAAAAGAAGCTCCAAAACTATGTAAGCAATAATTTGAAGATCTTAGGTGATATTTTGGGAGCATGAATCATTTGAACATGATGAAACATCGTATCATCCAATAACTAGAGCAATACAAAGCCTCTAACGCATCATTTGGATGCTACAATGATAGTTGTTGCTATATGCAAGCTCCACTAGCTAAATGCCATGACCCCAAGAAGTTCAGCAATACAACGTGCAAGCTTTGACTACCATCTATCTGAAGATACTAGACGAACTCATTATACAGAAGCCAGAAACCAGAAACATTACTCTTCCAATATTTTGGAAGTGTAAACTAACTTAAAACTGAGTTGATATAGATCATTGAATTCTTATAGATTACGAGGCGGTAGAACTAAAAACATTCGATGCTGAAGGCATAATGAGTCGGTAGATGAACAATGCGAAAGGGCAGGAACAATTTCGATAATTCCTTAAGTATTAGAAACTAGAACATAGTGGCAAAAGCATTAACAAGAAAGCGATATCATATGAATCATGAAAGTAAACATGAGAAATGGGGGAAATCGTCGAAAAGAAAGGTCATCAGTCGCAACAGATGAGATGAAGAAAATTTCTTCATTCTTTTTATTGCTTTTCAGGATGATTTAGGAACAGTCAACAACAACAGTTACAATACTTCATTCAAAAGAAAACAGAAGATGTTACAATACGATTGTCAATTTCAGACACAAATGTAATGCACAACAACCTATTGTTTCCACCACAACCTCACAGAAGACACAATTTTCCCCACTCTGTATATTTGATAAACAACCAAAACTTCAATTATTCAAGGAAATTGAACTCCGGATCATCACGAAACAGAATAAAAACTGCTTAGATTTCACTGTCCCACAGCTCTTCAATACTCCTGTATGCGCCGTGAGTTTCATGCACAAATTCATAACCTCTAACAAACTTCTCCTGCACAATTCAAAATAAAAGGTTTAGTGACTTCGAGGAAATAGCTGAGGTCACTCCCGTTTCAAGAAACTTAGATACACACAAGGGAATATTGAAGATCTACTTGCCTGTTCAATCTCAGAAAACTTGGCAAATAAATCATCAGGGATGGAACAGTCATAAACAGCAAGGTTCTCCTTCAACCTTGATTCAGTTTTACTCTTAGGAATCACACTGTGACCCATCTGCAGCCCCCAACGGAGAACCACCTGTGCAGGAGTCTTCCCTAGCTTCTCAGCAACCATCTTAGTAATTGGGTGATCAAGCACCTTCTTCCTAGTATGTTCCCCATACTGGGAACCCAATGGTGAGTATCCCTAACACAATTAAATCAACAGCTCATATCACTACCTCGAACAGATCAAGACTACATTAGAAGAAGCATCAATAACCAATCATGAGATTCAAAAAGAAAATTCAAGCCCAAAGAACCTGATAGTAATTTATAAAAGCCAACTCACCATAAGATGAATTCCTTTGGATTTGCAGAATTCGTGCAACTTCACTTGCTGCCAAACAGGGTGCAACTCTACTTGATTCACTGCTGGGGGAATGCGAGCTACAGCCAGTAGATCTGCAAGCTTCTTCGAAGAGAAGTTAGCCACACCAATAGCCTTGGCCTTCCCAGAATCATATAGCGCCTCAAATGCTTTCCATGTAGCTGGTATGTTGGGAATTGTCATGCTCTCAGGACTGAAGGTAATTGGACCCCTCTGGTAGCTGACTGGCCAGTGGATCTTCGAAAAATTTCACCAGCATTAGCAAAAACAGCAATATCAAAGAGTGACGTCGACAAGCAAAGAATGATTATTGAAGGAGCTACACTCCTAGCCCTAGAATAAATACTCAACAATTCTTAAAATACTACATAAGAAAATCTCTTGGGACATACTAGGTACAGATCCACATAGTCAAGTTGCAAATCCTCCAAAGTCCTTTCTAGTGCAACCGGCACATCTTCTGGTAAGTGATCAGCACCCCTACAAAACGTTTTATATATTTTAGGGAGGAAATGGCAGCAAAACAAAACTCTAAAACTGTATTCAGCCTGGCATATTTCAAATGATCATGTCAAATTCAAAAAGAAACTTCCAATGCGACAAGCTGAAGTGAAAACCCAAAGAAACTATAACTGAATCGAGATTTAAAAAGGTACCAGACTTTAGAAGTGATAAAGATGTCCTCTCTCTTAACAACACCATCAGCAAACAGCCTCTTTAGCGCATGACCAACCTGCAAACAGCAAAGTAATTCATCCAGTAAATCTTGCATAGAATGGTAAGGAAAATATTCTAAAAGACCAAATGAAAGAGAAATTAATGATTTATTTGGAAGTTGAAGCAAGCCACTTTTGAAGTCGAGTGGTTAATAGATGTCTTGCAAATTTTAAAGAAAAAGGAAAAGAAATGAACAAAAGGAAGGTTGCTGAGGATAGGAGAACAATCTCAGTAGCTGTTCTAACGTCAATGTCCTAGTATGGCGTCTAAACCTAACAATGCTTCTAATTTGGGTTCTATTGATCTTAGTACCACAGTTCCCCAACAATGAAATCAATATTTACAAATAAAGGATAACATCCAGGTATATCTCAAAGACTGAATTGTCATTTTTTTTTCTTCACACATGAAAGCCGGAAACGAGTTGCTAGTTCACAGCAACCAAGACCATACAAATTTATGATCTTCTTCTCCACAAGTGAACATGGTGGGCAGACTAAAACAGGATAATCACCTCCTTCTCGTTGCCGTAGAGTGCAGCGCAATCTATATGCCGATACCCAATCTGAAACCAAAGAAATATCCGTAAGTCCACACTCCATAGAAATGAGTTGAAAGTTGAAACACACGAATAGTGACAAAAAGAAGAAGATGCAGAGGGGTTTCCATACCTTAACAGCGGTAACAATGTCGTCCTCCAGCGTAGCAAAACTGCCCAACCCAACTGCTGGGACCTTAGCTCCGGTGTTCAGCTCAAAGTAGCTCAGATCTTGCACCATTTTCTCTCAGAAAATCGGATTTGAAGAAAACAAGTAGGATTTTTTGCCAATGATCGATTGACTGGGAAAATGGGTATGGCTCGATCACTTTATATAATGATCTAAAATTCAAACTTTTGCATAAAAAATTGAACGATTTCAACATTGGCGTGCGCTGTTCTATGAGATTCTTGTCGCCTTTACTGTAACTCCGAACATGCGAAATTTTGGAGTTGTTTACTGGGGAAAACCTTCCGGAAGAAATAATGAAAAAAAAGGCCGAAAGCCCCTTTTGCCCCCTTAACTTTTCAATCTCGTACTTTTTGCCTCTGAACTTTGATACGTGTTCACTCACCCCTAAAACTTAGTAAATTGGCACATTTTACCTTTGGTCTCACTTAAATGAAACAAAAATGGTTCTTTGGGTTATATGAAGACCGCAATGAAGATAAAAGAAAACAAGAAATTCCAACTAATCATTTGCCAATATAAAGCCCTAGTTTTGCCACTTTGAATAGAAAATAAATGTGTTTTCTCGTTTTAAACAAAGTAGTCCCGATCTTTTGAATCATAGTAATCGTCCTAAAAATTTTTTTTATGATAATTACTAATTAAGCAGGTTCTTCTAGGTCTGGTATAACCCTATGAAAGAAACAAAACAACAAAAAAGACAAGGCTATAAACTAAATTGCTATTTTCTTTAAGGGGTAAAATAACTTAAGTTAATTTTCTTTAAGTCATAGATCTATATTAACAAAATTATTATAATTGTGGAATGACATTTTATTTTCTATATGTGTGGTAATTGGTCAGTTAGCCCTTTATATTTTTTCTTTTATCTTTGTTTTGGCCATCATATAATCAACTAACATTTTCTATTTCATTTAAGTGGGCCAAAAGGTAAAATGTATTGATTTACAAAATTTGAGTTGCAAGTGAATTTGAGTCAATGCTCAAGGGGACAAATATCCTTAGCAAAAGTTCAGGGGCCAAATGAGGTTTTAGGCCATAAGAAAAGAACTGAATTTGACTGCTGATCCTGATTTGTCAAAAGCTTCAGAAAATTGACATCTTCCCCCTTCAGGAAACACGGCTGGTCAATGCGATGCGGCGAACTGAAACATCGTCTTTGCTTAAGGATGCAGTTGATTTAACATTAAATTCAATTCCTCTACTTATAAGAAAATTTAAATTATTCTAAAATGATTAATTTTTATTTTTATAATTTTTACCTAAAAATTAATGTCATTTCTAAACTAATTTTGTATAATTATAATGATCTATTAAATGATATTTTTATATAATATAATTAAATTTTTATTAATTTTCCAGTATATTATTTTTTCGAAATGAATTTCCCAGTAGATTATTATACATGTATAATATCAACTTCAGAATAATATGGGTTTCAAAATGCTAAACCAACTGCAATTTGTTTTTCTATTTTTTTACATATTAATAAGTTTTTCGAAATTTTTTTTACCGTGAAGAAAAATTCTTACAGTAACCATTCGAAATCAAGATAAACAAAACAACGGTCGCCTCTTTGTTAGCTAGAAGATGACGCTACCTGCATGACAGCATTAAGTTATTGTACCAGATCAAAAGATAGATCTAATTTAAAATTTTTAAATGATTTAATTTTTACATTAAGTAATTCAAATTTTGTCATATATCTAAGACACTAGCTACTTCCTATTTTGGTACGAGAAAAAAAATATTTTCCTTCTAGTTTCTAATATTATTTGTTTTGTTTCCTCGTCTTTAATCATAAAATTGTGAAAAGTAGTCTATTACTATATTATTATAAAGGGAAGCAAGTAGATTTCTTATGATTGTGAGATTTATCCGGAGCCTGATTCGTGAAACGTCATTTTACTTCATAAATGGCTAAATTACGCCAAATTTACAATATTATTCAATAATTGTCAACTAATTATTCTTCTCGATTTTGACTATATTTCACCTTTAATCTAAAATTTTAAAGTTCAACATGACAATTGTGTTATTAACTAACCTAAGAATTCACATAGAAGGGCCAAAAATCAGAAGTTAATCAAATTTTAAGTTTGTTGGAAAATATGATCTCTTTTACCATATATATTTACATAAATATTACACACAAAAAAAAAAAAAAAGACTCTCAGAACTTCCACAGAAGAGTCAAATATTGAAAGTTGGTCAAATTCCAAATTTGTCTGGAGATTCAATCTTTTACAATATATATTTACATAAATATTAGGCAAAAGAGTCAAACTATCATATTTAACAAGTTTTTGTTAAAAGTAACTATATTATGGTTAATGTGTTCTGAAAACAAATATATTTCATTTAGAATTAAGCTTTATATATTTTACCACATCTCAAACTCACAAAAACTATACCAAAGATCATTGTTCTTTCTTCTCTTAAAAATTGCGATTCATCCATCTTTTTTTCTTATATGCTATATTACTTTTATTCTTCTACATTACCTTGAACTCTTTCTTCTTCTTTTTTCTGATAACCCATTTGGGCTTCTGCCCGTTACTTAGAGAAGCTCATTGGATACTTACTCATGAGCCCGACACAAAGGAGCCTATTAGAGCCTCACTTATAGGATAAAGGTTCAGCACATATTAGGGGAAGGAATCCCTATGATCATAGAAACGATCATATAATGTAGTTGGCACAACCATGAGATTGAATCTTCATGGCTATCTAGGTGATGTGGAACCATCAGAATTATGTTGTTCATGGGGAGCCTATGAGATTTTGAAAGCTTTGCCCTAGTTGGTTTCAATTCAATTGAATGGCTTGTTTTCATTATAGGAAAAAGTTGTATGTTCGTTGAGGATCAAATGATGGAAGAAGCCAAGTGAGGATTGGCTTAAGGTCAACTCGAATGCTGCTGTGAGGGTGAATGGTGAGTTGGGCTCAGGACTAGTTATTCAAGCTTCTTAAGTTGTGCTTCAAGCAGCACTAACAATTCATAAAAAGGGTCTACTAATTTTTTCTTTGTGGAAAGCCTTGCAATTCGAGAGGCTTTCAAAGACATGGGTATCAACAACATTATTGTTGAGTCAGATGCTAGTTTAGTGATTGAAGCTATGTAGGGTTCTTTGCTACTAAGATCAAAGGAGGCAAGTTGTTTTCAGGATACTACAACTTTCTTGTTAAAAATGGAAAAGTGGAGTTTTGTGCATTATTATGATTAGGCTAACATGGTTGCTCATATGCTTGCTTAGAAAAGGCTTGCAGCCATAGATTTCCAGCTTTGACAAGATAGTTTTCTACCTGACATCATTTCCATTGCCTTTACAGAAGCGAAACTTGTAACTAATTGAATGTTCTATATTAGATTCTTAAAAAAAAAATGGTCTTCTCCCTATCCTGAACCCTAAATTTGTATTTTCCTCCTTGGCGTAGTTATATAAATTAAGCTTTATAAAGCCTCCATTTTAATTCTTTTGAAATATTTGAGTTTGACACTAAAGTTAAGAAAGAAAAAAAATATATGTATTATTTTTCACTTTTACCCTTTCATTTTTAACTAAGAAAAATGGAAAGAGAGAATACTAAAATAATAATTTGAAAGGTAATATAGTAAAATAACTTACTGAATATGATGATACTTCAACATTTTGTGACTCTCAAAATAGTACATGTTATAAAGAATGTGAAACTCAAGAACTAATGTATAAAGTAGATATGTGGAGAGTAATATAGACTAATGAATTTTTCAAAATTATTTTTTCTCAAAATTGACATTACAAATGTTAGGACACATAAGTATATTATTTATTTTTAAAAAATTATATGACAAATAATATAATTAATTTTAATCATTCTGAAAATTCAAACACAATTGCATCAACTTTAGATGAAAAATCCAAAGCTATACCTAATAATTGCTCATCTTAGAACAAATTTTCTTCAGCTTAAAAACTTAAAATCCAATCTAAGTTTACACTTTTTTATCTTATATTTCATAATACACTTATGAAAAATTTATAACAAATTGAATAAAAGATAAATATGCCATTTTTTTTTTTACAAAAGATATTTCATTCTAATCAAAAGTAAGTCAAATAGCATCTTACAAACCAATAATGACATAAAACTCTAAAGAACAACATAAACATAAAATTGGCCACTAAAAAGGTTATTCATTCTTATGACACCAAATGAAAAGAATAAAACTAGATCAAACCAAACCTTCTATGTAAATCAGAATAAATCTAAAATGAATACATCACCAATAACTGGAACCTAACTTAGATAAAGCATGACTAAATAGTTGAAATGAATAATAGATTATCCAACAAAGTAAAAGGCAAATCAACTCTTAATAGCAGATCAATTAACATAAAGTCTAGATAAGAAATTCTAATAGCATCACCCGATCAATTATTCGAGAATGCCTCATCCACAATGCCTGTTATTTTTTACCCTCCAACCTTTGCCTAACCCACTAACACAAAAAATGGATAACCTAAATTTGTCCACTGTAGAACATTAGAAAAATTAGATGATACTCTTACTAATGGTGATAAACTAGCTTTGTGATGGAGAACGAGGAAGAAAAAATGGTAAAAAAAAAAAAGGACAATTGCAGGTTGATTGGGTGGAATAAAGACGATAAATCAACTGGTCAGGCTTAGATTGGAAATCCAAACTTGGCTGGATGCATGGAGAAGAAAGGAGGAAGACAATGCAAATAAAATTGGTGGAGAATAAAGAAGGCGCTAGGGTTATAATGCAAGCTCCAAAAAATGCCAAATATTTTATATATAAATAAATATATGAAATAACAAATATTCTGGCAATAATGGAGTATTACTTAAATGTTAATCCCAATAACAATGCCAGTACTTAGAACTAGGATCCACATAAAATTTGTTTACCTTTCCTTTTTCTTTACTTCTTAAAATTGATTAATCTGTTATGTGTAGGGTGGCTTTCAATTATAATCCAACAATATGTAGTAAGCTGGGCTTAGGTTTAATTAAAATTTGGCCAATGAGGTCCAAAGATTTCTCAATTATTTTTTTGTTGATGATCTTATGCTTTTCGGAAAGGTTACAAAAAATCTTTGGAACAAAATGGCAGAAATGCTTGATGAATTTTTTAGAGAGTCAGGTCTAACAATTAATACCCAGAAGTCAAAATTATTTTTTTAACAATTAATACCCATAAGTCAAAATTGTTTTTCTCCCCAAACTTACAATAGTCGGTACCCCTAGACTAAAGTAAAAGTTGTGGGATCACGATCACTAAGGACTTGAGGATGTGTATTGGCGTGCCAGTGATTTATGGTCGAGTGACGAAAGCAAAGTATAGTTATATTATAAAGAGACTCAAAGACGAGTTGGCCAGATGGAACCAAAAGCTGCTGAGTCTTGCAGGTCAGATGGTGGTGGCTCAATCCATCATTCAGTTGGCTCCTATCTATACTATGCAAACTACAAAGTTACATGTGGGCATTTGTGATAGAATAGATCAAATAGCTCAGGACTTTCTTTAGGATAGCTCTAATGAGAAGTACAAGATGTCCTTAGTAAGCTAGGAGCAAGTTTATAAGCCGAGGTTGATGGGAGGTTTGGGCTTCAAAATGGCAAATTATGTCAACTAGGCTTTATTGGCAAAGGTAGGATGGTGGATCCTTATGGAACCAAACTTGCTTTGGTGTTAAATTTTCAAAGCCAAGTACCTAACTCGAAATAATTTTATGGAGTGTTCTCTTAATTCTAACATGTCGAGTACATGGAAGGATATTTTAGAGGTTAGACATGTCATCTGGAGAGGCTTAAGGTGGCATGTTGGTATTAGAGCAAAAATCCATTTATGGGACGATAAATGGGTAAGTTCAAAAAGCCTTTGTGATGTGGCCCTTTAGGGTGTTGACTGGCATTTGTCTAATTTGAGAGTTGCAAATATTATTGATGAATCGGGTTAATAGGACTTGAGTGAAGTCAGTCATCTTTTGCCTGATGAGATTTGCAAACAAATTTATCGTGTTCTTGTGTTGACTCGTTTGGATGTAAAGGATGCACTAATTTGGCAAGGTAAGTCCAATGGGTTTTTTTCTATCAAATCAGCATATCGTATGCTATTGGAGGGAAATGATTGGAGCAAAAGGTGGATACTGGCTAAATTTGGTTGGTGGAAACCTTTGAGAAAATCAAATGCTTTCTTTGGTTAGTGGCTCGCAACAAATTGAATACAAATTGCATGCTTCACTGATGGGAAATAAAGGTGGAAGTGGATTGCAAGGTGTATGAGAACAATGAGGAAGACTTGAATCACATCTTTTGTTACTGCCCAATAGTAATGGATGCTTGGGCGTAGGTTACATTGGCTACTTTGTTGTCTCAATTTTTGCTTAAGCCTTTCTCCTAGTGGCTTTGTAGGTATGTTTCTACAGGAACTAATAGTGGTGCTAAGGTCATAGAATCTTATTTATTTACTTCCAAGCTTTGGCAATGTGGAAGGCAAGGAATAAGTGTAAGTCTGAAAATAAAGTTGCCCCTAGTAGTAAGGTGTTCAATCAAGCTACAAAAAAAATGACAGAGATGCAAGCAGCAAGAAATTTTTGCAATCTTATGTTGTGAAAGTGATACGATCAAAAAAGGCACAACCAAGGATGGGAGCTGCTAGAACATGGAAGGAATCATATGGAGATGATGGCCAAGCTTGGATGTTGACAGATTGGCGATGTTCTGGTAGAAAAATCATATCTTGAGTAAAACAGAAGAGAATTGAGTGATTCTTGATTTATTGGAAATCTAACATCTGGAGCTACAAATCATATGAAGACCATGAAAGCCAGTTTGCACGATAAGGAGGTCCAATTTAGCTTCAAAGTCGCGATTTGCGAGTTATCGCTGGTTCAGAAGCAGTTGCAGTATTTTGGGTATATCTTTGGATTTAGATGTCCGTTTTGTGTGGTTCAGGTGTAATTTCAAAGATAAGAAAGAGATCTAAGACTTTCATTCTTTGAAGTTTGAGAAATCATGGCTGCATCAAGTTCTAATTTCATCTTGAAGTTGAAGATACAAGCAGGAACCACCTTAGAAGACTATTTTGGGGTTTTTATGGCCTATCTTATTTTGTAACGTCTTTTATTTTATGTTCGTGTTTATTTACATTATTTAGGATGTTATTTAGGCCATGGAAGTGATTTAGGTCACTTAGGATAAATGGAATTCGCTGCACACCTTAAACATGTGTTAAAAGGGTGTAGGAATCCTAGTTTGACTAGGTTTTCTTGAGTCCTTTGTAACTAGGTTTCCTATGTGACTTGGGCTGCGAATTTTGCCTAGATTTTTACCCTAGTTTAGGCCTATATAAAGGCACATATTCTGGATGTAAACACACAGAAAAATTTCGAAATAATATTGCTCTTTGGAGAGGTTTTCTCTTTGGTTCTTTGTGGACTGCCTTGGTGCACAAGTGTGCTTGTGTTCTTGGAGTTCTATACTTCTCGTTTCTAATCACAGGTTGATTAGGGGTGGGGGTCTTCAAACCCAGTCTCTTTGATGTCTTGTGGAGCTTGAAAAACATCTTGGGCGCGTTTCATGGTCTTTATACCATCGGGGTTCGCATCAGTTGGTATCAGAGCCACAAGTTCCATTGAAGGACATATCTTGTGTTCTTGTTTATCTTCGGTTTTCTTTCAATTTTTTTTTTTTCAGTAATTTCGTGTCTTAATCCTCTGTTTTAATCCTTTTTCTTCTTGTTTCAGGTCTGTCCTTTTTATTCCATCCTTGTTCAAGTCCAAAAATCACAAAAACAACAAAAAGAAGTCAATCCGTGTTGTCTAGTTTTCTCGGTTTCAAATTGTTTGTTCCTGATTATTTCTTATCTTTCTGTTTCGTGTCCAGCCCTATTAATCTTTCTTGTTTTCATTGTTTCCAGCATCCTAGAGTCAAGAAAACACCAAAAAAAAGAACGACCCAAGTTGAGGAAGTTTCGGTACAACAAAAGTTGTTTCAACTTGTGCATGTTTTCATAGTTTCTTGTTTTGGCCAAATAGAAAACTGACTTTTTGTCTTTGGCAGCAAGGAATTTCAAGGAGAACGTTTGTTTAGCATCAAAACAGCAAGCAAAAAGAGAAAAAAACAAAGAGAAAAAAAAAAGAAAAGAAAAGAAAAGAGCAAAAAGTGAAACACGTGAGGTGAGAGGGGAAAGTTGAGGGCAAGAGTGATGAGGGGAAAGCCGAGAGAACAATCGAGAGATTAAGTGAGAAGAGTGAACATGAGGGGAAGAAG
This sequence comes from Aquilaria sinensis, assembly GCA_005392925.1. NCBI lineage: Eukaryota > Viridiplantae > Streptophyta > Magnoliopsida > Malvales > Thymelaeaceae > Aquilaria > Aquilaria sinensis. Next base: position 167,644 of record SMDT01003321.1, on the reverse strand, counting down.
AGTGGAGAGTTCCCGAGAGAAGAAATTGAGTGGGAAGTTAAGAGAAGACAAGAGTGCAATGAACCCAAGCTGAGTGAAGAGAGAAAGACCTACAGAGAAGCCATACTTTCATCTAACATAACAAAGTCTTTTTCTAGTGTTGTGTTGTCTTCTTTTCAGGACTTAAGTGGAGATGAGTTACAAGGATCAAGTGAGTTGCTGCCCATTAAAGAAGTTGGTGTTCCCAATATTCCAAGTCATGTCCCATGCATCAAACCAATGAAGGAGGTTGAGAAGGAACAATTTGAGGTGAGTCCAAGTGATTTCATATGCAAATGTTTGCCTAACATTGTTTCTTATCCTATGTTTCAAGGGGATGAAATTAATGCAACTCCAACCAAAGTCATTGAGTGCAAAGGTGAAAATTTTGTGGTTCCAAAGGAAGATACTTGGAGACTATGTCCAACCACTGTAATGTATTTCTTCCTAACACCTAGATATGATGTGGTTTTGCATGAAAATCTCAAACAATATGTGTTTGCTTGCAATGTTATTTTGACAAATGGTTTTCATGAAACTAGATTAAGAGAAGGAAGTAAGCATGAAACTTTGACAAAATATGGTTTTAAAGCTTCTAATTCTTTGGTTTTGTCAAATCCTCTTTGGAATTGCTTGAGTTTCTCTAAAGAAAAATCTGTTTTGGAGTCTTTTGTTTTTGAATTTGTTTGTTTTGCATCCATTTCACATTATTTTGTTTTGCCTCAAGTTAAATCTACTTCTTTGGAATTTTTCATGCATAAATTCGCTCATACACATATATTACATACTTCTTTGATTGCCATTCATGTTCAGCCCATTTTTGTGAGTCAATCTTTAATTTCCAGCAAGCATTTCTTTACCTTAACGCATGCATTACACAAACTTTTGAGCATTGATATTTTTGCTTTGTATCCAAACCTGAAAGCATTTATTTTGAGTGAAAATTCTGGATTTAAATTCAGTCTTTTAAGGAGATGTGTTGAGTCCTTTGTTTTGTATCACATTTCATTCACAAATTTCATGCATTGTGGTGCATATACATGCAAAAATAAGTTTGCTACTGAATTGGTTTCACTAAATCCTATCTACTCCAATCTTGTTTCATTTAAAATGCTTAGGATTTTTGTGAAATTCGTGCATCCTAGTTTTATTATTTTTATAGGTCACATTATGTTCAATTCTTGTTTGTTTGAATGGCCTATGCAAACTATTGTCTTGACATGCATAACTTGTGCTTTTCATAACCATAACACTTGTGTGAGTTTAGGTCCATTTGTTTTGAGTGCATACAGCATCCCTAAGGTAAATTCATTCCTACACTTTATACCATTCTTAGTTGTGAGAGTAATGTTTTTGAGATGGCAAAGGCAATGAAAGTGTTGCCTAGAGTTAAGATGAAAATTGTGCAAAGTTTCAGATTTTTTGTGCTAATTGCTTCTAATTTTGTTTTTGACCCTGGAGGTATCAAAATTATCATTGCATTTGGATATTGGTTCAGGTTTTTCACAAGATTAAAGCTCCATACACAAGCATTCCATGCTATTGGTGCTTATGTGAAAGGTAAGTGCTTATGTGTTGATTATTTCATTGTTATTGATTCAATTCCCTTTTCTAATGCAGGTTTTGATTCGAGGACGAATCCTTCTAAGGAGGGGGGAGCTGATACGATCAAAAAAGGCACAACCAAGGATGGCAACTATCCATTGAAGATAACTAGTGGACCATTGACAAGGAAGGAAGCTCACTAGTGCACTTCAAGCTTTTGTTTCAAGCTTCTTCATGGAGAATGGACTTGGATGATGGCCCAAGCTTGGATGTTGACAGATTGGTGATGTTCTGGTAGAAAAATCATATCTTGAGCTAAACAGATCGGAATTGAGTAATTCTTGATTCATTGGAAAGATAACATCTGGAGCTACAAATCATATGAAGACCATGAAACCCAGTTTGCACGATAAGGAGGTCCAATTTAGCTTCAAAGTCGCGATTTACGAGTTATCGCTGGTTCAGAAGCAGTTGCAGTATTTTGGGCATATCTTTGGCTTTAGATGTCCGTTTTGTGTGGTTCAGGTGTCATTTCAAAGCTAAGAAAGAGATCTACAACTTTCATGCTTTGCATTTTGAGAAATCATGGCTGCATCAAGTTCGAATTTCAGCTTGAAGTTGAAGACACAAGCAGGAACCACCTGAGAAGACTATTTTGGGGTTTTTATGGCCAATCTTATTTTGTAACGTATTTTATTTTAGTTTCCTATTTATTTACATTATTTAGGATGTTATTTAGGCCATGGAAGTGATTTAGGTCACTTAGGATAAATGGAATTCGCTGCACACCTTAAACATGTGTTAAAAGGGTGTAGGAATCCTAGTTTGACTAGGTTTTCTTGAGTCCTTTGTAACTAGGTTTTCTATGTGACTTGGGCTACGAATTTTGCCTAGATTTTTACCCTAGTTTAGGCCTATATAAAGGCACATATTCTGGATGTAAACACACAGAAAAATTTCGAAATAATATTGCTCTTTGGAGAGGTTTTTTCTTTGGTTCTTTGTGGACTGCCTTGGTGCACAAGTGTGCTTGTGTTCTTGGAGTTCTATACTTCTCGTTTCTAATCACAGGTTGATTAGGGGTGGGGGTCTTCAAACCCAGTCTCTTTGATGTCTTGTGGAGCTTGAAAAACATCTTGGACGCGTTTCATGGTCTTTATACCATCGGGGTTCACATCAGAAAGTGAGTAGGTTGGTTTGTTGGTATTGGTCTCGGGAAGGAACTCTCAAGCTAAACACAGATGCTTCAGTGAACCAATCGGGTTTGGTAGCAACTGGTAGTTTCATCTGAGATGAATAGGGCAATTGGTGAAAAGGTTTCATTTGTTGGTTAGGGTTATAAATGTTCCTTAGGCAAAGATTGCTAGTGTGTGCACAGGCCTGATGATGTTTTATAATCTAAATATCCAATAATAATAGTTGAGGTAAACAACCTAGCCATTGTTCAGCTTATTATTAAGGATATGATAGACCATCCTTTGTAAAATATGGTGGAAGATTGTCATCAGTTGCTATCTGTAATTGTTGTAGAGGTAATAACCCACATGCCAAGAGATGACAACCAAGCAATAGATTTTTTATTCAATTTGGGACATGTTTACACCAAAGATTTCATAGTGTTGAAGATGTCATAATTGAGGATTGGCTATATTTTGCATGCTGATGCAATAAGGACTTAATTTATAAGGGAATAGCTTCCCTTTATTTTTCTATTTTTTTATTTTTCTTTATGCTTCTTCCTTTTTGCACAAAAAAAGTAATTAATATTAAAGTTTAGGAAAAGTTAACTAAGGTTAGCTTCACTACTTCCATTTCCATCGTTAAATCAATTACCTAAAACTTTAACTTTAATCACAAAAGATGTTGCCAAACAAGCTGTTGTCAAACTTATTTCACATTTCCCGTAGTAGTGTTGCTTTTGATAATGACAACCAAAAATAAACTCCAAGTTAAGGTTTTAAATATTGTATCAAATAATGTATTGGTTTTTTAACAGTATGGTAAAGTATCAGTTTATCAGTAGCATACTGTTTGGATATATTAGTTTTAAATAATTTAGACATATATACATATATGAAAGGTTAAATATGTATAAATATAACATATCAACACATGACATATACCAAAGTTTAATATAATAAAAATAATAATTTTCAAGGCCAAAAAATAAAATTACAAGTTTTTTAAATATATGCAATTTTTTTTATAAAATTAATCAATTACAAATAATTATAATACATTTTACTTAAAAATATTAAAAATTGAAAAATAAAATTCTTTGATTGTTAATAAGACAATACGATGCGAGATAGTCGGTACACCTGGTATAAAGAATATTCTTTATCTCAGTTCTCCTATATTGTTTCCACATTAGAATCATTACATACCACCTATACTCGCTGGTATGGTATGAAATTTACAACCATGCTGTAGGTAGATCCAGATTCACACTACCAACTTTGAATTGGTCCAAGATTAAAGGAAAGTCTCAGGAAAAAAAAAAAGAAAAGAAAAAAAACATCAAAGCAAAGGTCAAGGGGATAAACTTGAAAGAGTTTCCCTATTTCTTTATTTCTTTTTAGGATAATTTACCAACAAGAACTATTTTATTTAGAAGAGCACAAGAAATTACAACAGCACTTTTAGACACCAATATAATACACACCTACCATTACTCCAGTACACAAAAGAGTGCAAAAAATATGTTTTATCTACCTCTTTCTTTCTATATGGTCTCTAAATGACATAACAATTTCAAAGTTATCAAGGAAATTAAACTTCAGATAATCATAAAATAGAGTAAAAATTGATTAGATTTCACCGTCCTACAACTTTTCAATAGTCCTGGATGTGCCATAAGTTTCATGCACAAATTCATAACCTCTAACAAACTTCTTCCACAAAGTCCAAGAAAATAGGTTTAGTCACTTTGAAAGAAAACAATTGAAATTTGTCCCCTCAAGAGAATGTTAAAGATTTATTTATTTGCTTAATCTCGGAAACACTTGGTGGACAAGTCATTAGGGATGGACAAGTCATAAATAGTAAGTTTCTCTGTCAACCTTAATTCAATTTTACTCTTGGGAATCATAGTACGATCCATCTGCAGTTCCCAATGAAGAACCACATATGCAAGAGTCTTACCCAGCTTCTTAGCAACTGTCTTGGTAACTTAGTGATCAAGCACCTTCTTCCTAGTATGTTTTCCATATTATGAACCCAATGGTGAGTCTTCCTAACATAATCAAATGAATTCTTATCATTATTTCATATAGCTTAATGACTATGTACAGAAGGGGAAACGTCAAAAATCAATCATGGGATTCAATTTAGTGAATTCAAGGCCAAAGAATCAAATAATGGTTTATAGTGCCAACTCACCATAAAATGGATTCCTTTGGATTTACAAAACTCAAGTAGCTTTTACTGTTGCTAAACAGGATGTAGTTCTACTTGGTTTATGGTTGGAGGAATGTGAGCCATAACTAGAAGATAGCTTAGCTTTTTTTAAGAGAAGTTAGCAATGTTGATGGCCTTAGCTTTTCTAAAGTCATGTAGTGCCTCAAGTGCTTTCCATGTCATAGGCATTTTGGGAATTTAGGACCCTTCTAGTAGGGTTATAACTTTTGGGTTTAGGGTTGGGTTCAGGTTGAAACTCAAAATTTTCAAGTAATTTCTCCATTTGAAAAATGTAACCCGACCCAGCCCTATTTATTGATTCTAATCCCGAAAAAAAAAATTAAGGTCGGGTTGGACTAGTTTTGACTTGATATGGACATCTCCTCTTTTTGACACATTCAACATATCCATGCTTGACACACTACTTTAACTCGGCCTTCATGCCCGATCTATTATGTCTCTTTTCCAAGAAATAAAACACAAATTCCAAGCAAATTGGAGAAGAATTAAACTGAGATTTAAGATAAAAGAAATCATAAATCATAAATCGCTAATTGGGCCGAGGGAAATAAGATACAGTGACCAAGCGAAAAAGGCTAGCGGGTAGCCAGAATGGTGACAGAGCGACAAGTGAGGAATAGTGAGTGACACGGGCGAGAGGGCAGTGCGATTGCGAATGGACAAATTAGAGGTTGAAAGATGATGCGATGGACGAAAGAAGTTAGGGAGAACAGTAGTGAAGGATGACATGAAGGAGTGAGGATGATGTGATGGGCGAGGGCGGTAGGAGAACGGTGAAGGACAACACAATGAGGAGGGTGGTACGATAGTGACGTGGAGGGAGGGCAACAGATGGCAAACACACACAGGCAGGATGAGGAGGCGGACATGCAAAGCCAAGGAGATTGAGGTGTGCTAGGGTTAGGATTAGAAATAGTTAAGTATGTGGTAGGCTTGGGCTTGGGCTTGGGCTAGGAAATATTTAGGATTGGGTTGGGAAAGAGTTAGGGATTGGGCTGGGAAATAGTTAGGGAGTAGAGAATCAAGTCTTTTCTGGTTGATTCAGGTTTGACCCAAACCAACTTAATTTTTACTCAAAAAATTGGGTCCGGTTCGGGTAAACTCAAATGCCATTTTATTCTTTCCCCCTAACCCAAAAAATAGGTCAGGTTTTAGGTTAGAGTTAAAACCTTTTACCCCTACCTTCTAGTAGCTTGTTGGCCAATGGATCTTCAAAAAATTTCACCAGATTCAGCAAACATACAAATATAAGCATCAGTCATCTTAATAAATGGGAAATCTTTTGACATATTAGATATATATCGACATAATGCCTATTTAGGATAGGTTTTTGTAATTAGCATCAGAGTTTTGGATAATTTATTTAACGGTTGATATAAAAACGCTAAAGCTAAAAATTAAAAACTGCCATTGGATAGCTTTTCTAAAACTTTAACGCTAATCGTTGATGCTAATACCAAACAGGGCCATAATCAAGTTGTAGATCTTCCAAAGTTTTGTTTAGTGCAGTTGACACATCTTTTGGCAAGTTGATAGCCTCCTTCTGCCCAAGATACATGCAAACTCCAATTGAATATTTACCAACATACTAGTGGCCAAACCAAGAATAAAAATTGAATAGGAAGGATTAAGAAAGAGATAAGATAAATAGAATAAAAAAACAGTATAAGAGAAATCAAAGAAAAGAAGAAAGGAAAGAAGGGACGGTAAAAAAGCACTAAAAGTGCCAAGGAATTTAGAAATAACAAAAGAGAATTGAATTACAAAAGCAACTTTGTATTTTCAAAAAATATGTGTTAAAAGCTTTCGTACAAAGCTATATATAAAACAATCTAAAGTGCTTGTGCCGAGAATACCAAGCTAAAAACTTAGATGATGACTTAAACAAATGAAAAAAAAAAAAAAAAAAAAGAGACACCATCACACAATCTCTTATTCCGAGACAATTCACTGCCCATGTCTTGCCACTTTTCTTACTCTTCCTGATCTATTAATATCAAAATAGATTACCCAAATCTTTTTTTAGATGAATATTAGACAATACTCCTATAAAATGACGATAAAAACATTTGTGAAGAATGAGAAGTTAAAAACAATAAAAAAAGAATGATGGTCATTGGATGAAGTACCAACAATAAATTAACCATCCAAGTTTGAATTAGAATCCAAACATGAATGCAAGAGACCAGAGGACAGATATCGGTTTTTGGCCAGGTTCAAGTTACCGGTCACGTGGTCTTCCAGAACTGTGCGCGAAGGATGGGCGGCAACTGGCATACCCCTCAAATTTCAGAAGTCAGAATGGGGCCGTCAATGGGCGCGTCACGAGTCTCTCGACGCGAATCAACGAGCGTTGAATATTATTGGTGTCGTTCCCAGAAGATAGAACGCCATTGCTGAAGGCATTCAATATTCCTGCCCAAAGGATGGGTCGTCGCTCCCTATATAAGGATATGAATCCCTCCCCATTTCTCCAAATCATTTCAATATCTGCCAAAAACTCAACGTTTCATTCAGACAAAGCTAGCAGTTTCTGAGTTAGTCTTACGATTCGCCGTGAGAGAAAAATGGCACAAGATCTGAGCTACTTCCAGCTGAACACCGGAGCTAAGGTCCCGGCAGTTGGGTTGGGTAGTTTTGCAACGCTCGAGGACGACATCGTTAATGCTGTTAAGGTATGGTTCTCTTCAACTAGTCTGAAAATTAGCTGTCTGCTTTCCTGGTTCTTTTGAAATGATCTAATTGCAATTAGTCCTTATTAAAAGACCGGTTTCTAATGTTGTTGCAGATCGGGTATCGCCACATTGATTGTGCGGTGCTGTACGGAAATGAGAAGGAGGTGAAGATCCATCTATCATTCGCTTTTTTGTTTCCTTTGATTCTGGTTTGAGTTTGGTTTATGAAAACTTCAACCAAGATAAACACAAGAAGCATGGGTTTTAAACATGATCTAGAATGTGGACATTTATTTTAACGGGGACTGTTGGTGTGGGGGACACCTGATTGCAGGAAATGTTCGTGATTCAAACTAGGTCCGAAGTTTTTTGTCTTGTTAGAAGCAATGGGGTGAAGGGCTAGAGTAAGAGACAAAGCATGTGTTTTATGTTTGGAATTGCCATTTCACAATTACAAGTTGATGCTCTGATGAAGTAGTTATCCTGACTTTGTTTTCTGATGGTTTGCTAATGTTACCCTTAAATGACCTGCAAGCAATTCTTTTTTGTGGTCAATGATCGACTTTTTTGGCCTCTTAAATCATGACTGTTTTCTTTGTTGCTTTGTTGTGGAGCATTATTTACAATGTTCTCTAGGTTTGCTTCCTCGGATGACTTAATTTTCATTGTCTGCAGGTTGGCCGTGGGCTTAGAAGGTTGTTTAATGAGGGTGTTGTTAAGAGAGAGGACATGTTTATCACTTCCAAAATCTGGTACTACACTTTCTAATTTTAATTTGTTATGGATGCTTTTTTTTTTTATTTTCAGTGCTGTTTCATATCAAGTAGGTGGCACTTAAGTTTGAAATATTCAGTTAGAAATACGTGTCATGTGTACAGGGAAATTATTTTATTCACTGCCCATCCTTTTCTAAATGTCATCGTCTTGAATGATGTTTAGGGGAGCTGATCACTTGCCAGAAGATGTGCCAGAGGCATTGGATAGAACATTGGAAGACTTGCAACTTGACTATGTCGATCTATACCTGGTATGCCCAGCACATTTGCTTATAAGTTAACTGAACTAATCACTTATTAGGAACCATAGAGTTCGGTTCTGTAAAGATGTCACCTTGCACTTCTCTGCTTTTAAATTGTTTATAACTTTCTGCTGGATGATCCATAAGATATTTATTTATGCTAATTTTAAAATTTCCTGAAGATCCATTGGCCAGTCAGCTACAAAAAGGGACCAGTCACTTTCAGTCCTGAAAGCATGACAACTCCCAACATTCCAGCCACATGGAAGGCATTTGAAGCCCTCTACGACTCAGGAAAGGCTAAGGCTATTGGAGTTGCCAACTTCTCTTCAAAGAAGCTGGCTGATCTTCTGGCTGTAGCTCGCGTTTCTCCAGCCGTGAATCAAGTGGAATTGCACCCTGTGTGGCAGCAGGCAAAGCTGCACGAATTCTGTAAAGCAAACGGAATTCATCTTATGGTGAGTTGCCCCCTATGAGTATTTGTTGCACTCCATCTTCCTGCCATTATTTTAAACATGGTAATTACATAAATGGTTTACTCATATGTCCTAGGGTTATTCGCCATTGGGATCCCAATATGGAGAACATACTAGGAAGAAGGTGCTTGATCATCCGGTTACCAAGTTGGTTTCTGAGAAGTTGGGCAAGACACCAGCGCAGGTGGTTCTCCGTTGGGGGCTTCAGATGGGTCACAGTGTGATCCCCAAGAGCAAAACTGAATCCAGATTGAAGGAGAACCTTGCTGTTTATGACTGGTCCATCCCTGATGATTTGTTTGCCATGTTCTCTGAAATCGAGCAGGTAATTACAACTCACATTTCCCGTTCATTTCTTAATCAACTGCTGTTTCGTGGCTGCAAAAATTTTCTCTGTTGTTCGTCTCGTGATTACTGAAGCAACGGAATTGAATTGTGCAGGAGAAGTTTGTGAGAGGATATGAATTTGTGCACGAGACTCATGGCGTATACAGAAGCATTGAAGAGCTTTGGGATGGTGAAATATAAGCTGCTCCGATGCCTGAGACATTTGGCCTTCGTTTCGTTTCATGACATAAGCCCGCTTGTATTTTTCAAACAATCACCATAAAGTTGTATTTTCTTCTAAACTTGTGAGTTTTAGATTCACTAGGTTGTCAAATTGTGTGAAGTTGGACATCAGGCTGTTGTACTTTTGTTGTCGACCATTCTCTAATAAAATTACTGCTTCCGTTAGTTTTTTGTTTTGCCCACTCAAATTCGTCTCTCTGCATCAACTTGTGCCTTGATTTTAGTAAACCTTTGTAACTACCCAACAGGTCAAGGCTTCGAAAGCCAGTAGGAACTCCTAAACCAAGGGTCACAGTAACTTTTCTTGATCCAATTAGAATACATGCAACTAGCTTGTCATCCAAGTTAACCAATGATGATTTAGCGATGCAATGTGTTTTGTGTCTCAAACTCCCATCTGTCCACTTACAACGACTTAATTCTATTTCATGTTCTTAAAACACTGTTTCATGTATGATTACGTCATCTAATTCCCTAGCTTAACGTTGACAGCCCCTAATCTCCCTTTGTGGATGAACTCTACTAACCTTTAGTTTCTTTAATTAGTAGGGTTAAATGTACTAAGAATCTTTTGTTATAACTTCACAAAATCTTGCATTGCACGGTTTGATTAGTTCATGACAAAGTAAGTGAGGCCAAACACTTACACCTTAGTGACGTTTTTATGGACGAGTTTTAATACATTTACTACTTTTCTTCTCTAATCAACTGTTATGAACATAAAATCAGTTAGTCCCCTCTTTCTTTCTTTCAACTTTGACTCATGATATGATTGGTTAAATTTCATATATCCAAGGTTGTTAAAATCAAAATTTTAATTATAGGATCACACGATCTTAATGTTGAAAATCTTGTTAAAATATTATAAGATCGAAGACATGGTAGGATCATGGTAGAATCATGATTAGGATCGAAGGATCCTACCAATCCTACCCGTGTATTGATTTTTGTTGGGAGTAAATTACATGGATGATTTTTAACATTTAATTATCATTCTATTTTCATCCTCAGTTTATAAAATGTTTTGTTTTGATCATAAACCTATTAAAAACATCTAATTTTGGTTCTAAATCTATTAAAAAATTTTAAAATTTAATTCTAGTCTCTAATTGGATGAAATTTTTTAATTCAATGTAACTGTCTGAACAATAAATTTTTTAGAGAATAATTTAAATTATTTTGTAACTGTCATACTGTAAATTTAATATGTATAATGATCTCTTGTACAGTTAATGGACATTTAAATTACCAATTTTTTCTTTTTGAAAGTGAAACTTATTTTATTAAGAAAGAATAAACTACTAATTCTAAATTATTTATTGACTGTAAAAAAATAATTATACATTTTAAATTTACTGGAAGTCAATTACTAAATATTTAAATTAGAATTTCTAAAAGTTATATGAGACAATTATTTTGAAATAATGGATTTTATCTTTTGAGGATGGAAGCAAAACAATTTTAACAGGTTTAGGACAAAAACAGGATAGTCAATAGATTAAAGAAAAGTTATGAACATTGTACTATATTTTATTTGTCAATAATGTGTTTATTTATGAAGTTTTTAGACTTGTGTTGATTATTTTGTTGGTTATATTGATGTATGCTCTATTAAAGCTTGAACTTTACTTGTATTATACCAATAATTATTCCATACCATTGCTATGATACTTAAACTTTACTTGAGTTTCTAATATAATTAACCTTTTACATGAATTATATTATTTATACAAAAAATTTTAAGTTTTTGTTAGAATCTTACGATTTATAATCTGATCTTACGATCCTGATCTTAAAAACCTTACATCTATCACCCTTAACCTTCTTTTTTTGTCCTAAATGGGCCCTTAACCTAAGGTTTGTCCTCATCAAGTCCTTGACTTTGGGAATTTTGTCTTGATCAAAGTCATTTTGTTACTTTTACAGTTAAATTTGACATAATTTTGGTGGAAAATGCCAACTTTCGTGCCTACCACTCAAAACATCCTTAAATCAATGGATTTAACACTATAACCATCATGCGTTTTCTAGTTAGGTACAAGGAGCTTCTCTTGCCGAAACTGCTCCTCCATAAACTCACATTTCTGTGTTACACTTATGAATTCATCCCCACATTTTTTCAGTTCATGGTCTCCCCGATTTCCTAGAATCCGACATGTCATGGTTCGACCAGGCAATGGGACCTAAATCCCTTTCCTCTGCCTAGCACATCCTTATGTAGGCATTCCTCGTCCGCGAGCTCCTCCCACTGGTAAAATTCTCAGAGTTGGTGGAGCTGCTAGAGAGCTGCCTCCCGTGCCTGTATGACTTTGAGGGCAAGGACGAGATAAGATGCCTAACGAATTGCCAGCATAGGAAGAGTTGTGGCAATTCTTCCCCAAATTCTTCCCCGTTACGATGGACGTCGTGTTTCGGGAACCAGAAACATTGAACGCAGTGGGGCAGCTAAAAAAGCAAGTTAAATCCCACAGAAACATAGAATGGCATCACAGTTGGCATTCGGCTGCGGAACCATAACAAGCTTGCTGAGCAATGCGATCGCACTTCTAGGATGACAACTGGGTGGATCAGATACAGAGCCATTGCACCCACCACCTGTCAGCCAGGCCCGAAGGGCAAACAAAGAAGCTTGTGCCCACCACCTGCGAGTCACAGGCTCCCCATGGACTACTCATGAAATTGGCAAGTAGCTGGGATAGATATGTTGTTCGGCGCTCGTGGGCCAACGGTGTGATGAAGAAGCGATAGGAAGCGCGACAGGGAGCAGAAAACAGCAGCACCGATTGGTTTCAGACTTCCTTCCTTCATCTCTCATTTGATCGGCATCATCAGCCAGCAGGTAGAGAAGGTAGCGTTTCAATGGTTGTAGGGACAACGAGATGGTCGATTGGTGGGTCAGAAAAAAAGAAACGAGAAAGCCGAGATGAATTTGGGTTAGACCAAGTAGATGAGAGAAGAAGGGATGAAGTAGAGACAAGTGGCGACAATGACCGGGAAAAAATTTAGGGTTTAGGGTTATATTGTTTATTAAATTATACTTTGATCACTTAAGTTACTTCTTTATTTCATGTTGGTTTACTATTTTAATAAGTTACAATTAAGTCATTGACAAATAAAGAAAAAATTGTGGTGGGGGCAAAATTAAAACCTGTACATGTCAGATGGGTGAACTTTCTACTAAATACCAGCAACCTATGGGTCAAGCATTCACAGGTTGTAGATTTCACCCATCCTACTTCCATTCTTATCCGGGAATCGTCTCGACATCAAGGGCTATTTAGGGAAGACAAATGCCTCTACAGTGGGAGTAAAGACTTAGGGGTAGTTCAAGTGTGGGTGGCAAAGAGCAAGGCAACTAAGGTGGGGCAATAGTAGTTGATTGAGGCAATAGGCTCAGACTTTATTGACGCTGCTTAAGAGCTCATCAAAGAGATCGGGGTCATAGGTTTGGAATTGGGTTTGGACCAAGTTTTCCAATATCAATAAATTTTTGTTATAAAATTAATTAATTACACATACTTATAACATATTTTACCTAAAAATATAAAAAATTAAAAAAATAGAAAAAAAAAATTACTTGTCCAATACTGAGACAGAACGGCTAGCATAGGGTGAGACGGTCAATACACTCGGTAATGGTCGCTGCTCTATGATATAGAGGATAGTTTTTATCTCGGCTGTGCTATACCATTTCCACTTCAGTATCGATTAGTATTGCCCATACCGGCTAGTTTTTTATGAAATTTAAAACAATGGTTTGGACAAGAAAGGTCAAGATAGAGTTGGGAGAGTAGTAATCATCAAGCTGAAAGACAAAGATGAGGCTGAAAGGGAAGGATAGAGAGAAAATATACATATGGTCAACTTTTTGTTGACCGGATTGTGGTAGCCAGGGATGGTAAGGAAGGTTGGAGGATGAGATAGTGGTTAAAATGATAAATCCACTATCTTGAGATTGTTTTGTATGGGAGGAAAAAAATTTAGGTGCCAAAGTTTGCGTTTCCACTAATACTCCGTCAAACTTAATTGTGAAAATGACAAGAGGACCTTTGATTAAGGCAAAATATCGGAAGTTGGGACTTGATTAGGAAAACTTAGGTTACTGATACTTTTAGGACCAAAAAAAGAAAAAGGCTACAGATGGTATATGAAATTTAATATGATTGAGTGTATAAAAAATAGAGAGAAAAAACAAAAACTTATCTAGTACCTAGACTGAGTATCTTCGTTTCAAAGGTACAAAAACTAAACCAGGAAAGTTTCACAGCCCCGCCGAACTGTCTTGAGCGGCAAGTAGCTTTGTTTACTCTGACCTCATCGATCATGGTTGGACTCCAACCATAAGCATTGATCAACTCTTCCACCCTTTGCTCATGTGCTCGTGCAAGAATTCTTTCTCTCTAATAGTAGTCTTTCATCTAATGTTAGGTACTCTACGAGGAATGCGTATTACCGAGTGTGATTATTTCTAGTCCTTTGTGATCATTTGCTTCTAATGAGGCTATCACAAAAGGAGATAAAACACAAAGATGTGGTAAGATAATATGGGCCATTGGACAAAAAAAAGGCCTAAGTCCTTTGTGTCTCCTGAATTTTACCAACTTAGACCTTTTACCTGTTTAACTTTGACTCAGTTTGAGTTGCCTCTCAAACTTTACAAATTGGGACATTTTACCCCCCATCTTGATTAAATGGAGAATATTTAAAATAAAAATAAAAATAAAACTGAAGGGCTAACTAAATGATTTGTCCAATGGTTAACCTTTGTAAGCAAGCAATAAGCATAAAGGCTTTAGTTTCACATTTGAAATTGTCTATCTATCCCTTGTTTCCATTTATAAGTTTGTGTTAGGGCTTCTTATTATTTGCTCCCAAGAGTAAAAAATTAGACAAATGATTTAGTTAGCCCTTTAATTTTTATTTTATTTTAATTTTACCACACATTCTTCATTTAATTGGACCGAAGGGTAAAAAGTCTCAGTTCCAAAGTTTGAGGGGCGAGTCAAACCGAGTTAAAGTTCAGGGGGTAAAATGTCCGAGTTGACAAAGTTCAGGAGGCAAAAGAGGCTTTAATCCAAATAAAAAAAATAAAACAAAAGGACTGGTGAAAATATTAAGGAAAAAAGAAGCAAAAATGTCTGGTATGTAACCCCCGTGTTTATTAGTAAGTGTTCGCGGGTTTCAGTTTCCTTGCCACACAAGTCGGATCTAATTGCATTTGCTTAGTGAAATGGTTTCAGAGCTCCATTTCCAGTCAAACCCAGAAATGTAATTCCTTTATAGAACTATAGGTACTGCAATTCCAACCTTTAGAGCGTTCAACAAGAACAATACAATATTTCATTTAGAAGGTAAAAAAAGTACAATGGACAAGTTCGGACACAAATACACAACAACCTATTATCTCACAAACAAGAGAGCGCATAGAAGACAACTTTCATCTGTCTACATGTATCAAAGCCGACGGAAAACTCAAATCTTCAAGTGAATCAAACTCCAAATCATCAGAAAACAGAGAAAAGATCCGCTCAGATTTCACCATCCCAAAGCTCTTCAATACTCCTGTACACGCCATGGGTTTCATGCACAAATTCATAACCTCTAACAAACTTCTCCTGCAAAATCAAGAACAACAGGTTTAGTCACTTTGAAAGAAACAGCTGAGCTCTCTCCAGTTCCAAGTAGCATTGGTATCCTCAAGGGAATGTTGAAGATCTACTTGCCTGCTCAATCTCAGAAAACTTGACAAATAAATCATCAGGGATGGACCAGTCATAAACAGCAAGGTTTTCCTTCAACCTTGATTCAGTTTTACTCTTGGGGATCACACTGTGACCCATCTGCAGTCCCCAACGAAGAACCACCTGTGCAGGAGTCTTCCCCAGCTTCTCAGCGACCATCTTGGTAACCGGGTGATCAAGCACCTTCTTCCTAGTATGTTCTCCGTATTGGGAACCCAATGGTGAGTATCCCTAACACAGTCAAATGACTCAAATCAACAACTCTTGTCACCACTTCATATAGCTTAAAGACGACATACAGAAGGGGAAGAATTAAAAACCAATCATGGGATTCAATTTAGTGAATTCAAGGCCAAAGAATCAAATAATGGTTTGTAGTGCCAACCGACCATAAGATGGATTCCTTTGGATTTGCAGAACTCATGCAGTTTTGGCTGCTGCCACACAGGATGCAACTCCACTTGGTTTACGGCTGGAGGAATGCGAGCCACAGCTAGAAGATCGCTAAGCTTCTTTGAAGAGAAGTTAGCAACGCCTATGGCCTTAGCCTTCCCAGAGTGGTATAGTGCCTCAAATGCTTTCCATGTAGCTGGTATGTTAGGAATCGTCATGCTCTCAGGACTGAAGGTAATTGGACCCTTCTGGTAGCTGACTGGCCAGTGGATCTTCAAAAAATTTCACCAAATTTAGCAAAATAAGAATAAATTGAAAATTAGAGAACATAAGTAATATAAGTCAATCGTCAAGAGAGGGCTATAGACCTTCATAGGCAAAGAATATTGTAGCAACTATGCTCCAATTGTAAGAAAGAAACTCCTAGAGTAACAACTAATAATTCAATTGTTAGAGTCACGCACAAGAAAAATTTTATGAATGTACCAGGTATAGATCCACGTAGTCAAGTTGCAAGTCTTCCAAAGTTCTGTCCAACGCGGCTGGCACATCTTCTGGCAAGTGATCAGCACCCCTGCACATTATTTTGAAGATTTCAGAAAGGGATTGGCACCAGAACAAAGATTTACAACAGCACACGACCATTCCAAATACAAATGATCATGTCAAGTTCAAAAAGAAATTTCCAGCGCTTGAAGCTGGGAAGAAATTAAGAGAAACTATTGCTGAATTGTAATTTTTTGAAAAAAAAAAATACCAGATCTTTGAAGTGATAAAAATGTCCTCTCTCTTCACTACACCCTCATTAAATAACCTCTTCAATGCATGGCCAACCTGCAGGTAAAAAAAATAAGTCAACCGAAGAAGCCAACCTAGAGAACATTGTACAGTGCTCCAAAAATAGCAAAAAAAGTTGATCATGGACCACAAATAAGTGCTTGCAGGTCATTTGTGGGTATGCTTACCTAACCATCAGAAAGCAAAGCCAGGATAACTATCGAAGTACCAACTTGCAATTGTAAATTGAGAATTCTAAACACAAACCGCAGCATGTCTTCTGTCTCTCACTCTAGCCATTCACACATTGCTTCTAATGGGACAAATAACTTAGGACCTAATTTTTATCACAATAGTTCCTACAATCAGGTGTCCCCCACAGCAGAAACACTGTTAAAATAAATGCCCACATTCTATATCATGCTTAAAACCCATGCTTCTTTTATTTATCTTATAGTTGAAGTTTTCATGAACCAAACACAAACCAGAATCAAAATAAACAGAAAACCAAATGATAGCAGGATCTTCACCTCCTTTTCATTTCCGTACAGCGCCGCACAGTCAATGTGGCGATACCCAATCTGTAACAACAGGAAGGGACTAGTTGACATTGTTGATCTTCTCAAAAGAACGATAAACGAACCATGAAACAGGACAACCAAATTTCGTATAATTTTTAGAGAACCACACCTTAACAGCATTAACGATGTCATCCTCGAGAGTTGCAAAACTCCCCAACCCAACGGCGGGGACCTTAGCACCGGTGTTCAGCTGGAAGTAGCTCAGATTTTGTGCCATTTTCTCTCACGGATAATCGCAAGAATAATTCAGAAACTGCTAGCTTTGTTTGAACTAAAGATGGAGTTTTTCCAGAAATGAAGTGACTTGGAGAAATGGGTAGGGATTGATATCCTTATATAGGGATCGACGACCCATCCCTTGGGCAGGAATATTGAAGGGCTTCAGCAATGGCGTGCTATCTTCTGGGAACGACGTTAACTGCCCGACTGGGGAGAGCCGCGTCTCTTGCCCTTTAGCGGCCCGATGTTGACTACTGAAATTTGAAGGGTTTGACTCCGAACATTCTGGTAAGTTCTGGAAAAGTTAGCTTCGGTAACTTGAAAAAAGCCGAAGACCTCTGTCACTGTCTGTATATAATTAAGGGGAAAGAACACATGCAGTCCTAAAACTTTGATCATTTTTTCATTTAAGTATTAAAACTTTTTGAATTTTTATTTGAGTTTTAAAACTTTCAAAACATGTAAACAGTTAGTTATAAATTGTTAGTCAAATATTTTAAGGTTAACTTAATTTAGGACTAATTATTTACACGTTTTGTAAGATTTGAGACTTAAATAGAAACTTGCAAAGTTTTAGAACTTAAATAGAAAAGTAATCAAAGTTTTAGGAGTGAAAGCGTTTTTCCCCTTCGACTTGGAAAATATTTTTCTTAGAAGTAAGAGTTTATTTTAATTTTTTATTTTCAGTTGAGTAGCTTTTTTATTATGTTTCTCAAATTTCTTATATTTTTTTACATTTTTCAAATTTAGAAAAAGAAAAAAGCTAAAACATACTCTCTTTGTCCCACTTTCTTTGCTTTATTTGACTAGTTTGACTTAAATTTAATTCATAATATTGTTTGTTAGAAAAAAAATAAAAAATATATTTAGAAACTATAGGTCTTGGTTTATCATTTATATATAAAAGTTTTTCATTTATATACTAAAATCTTGAAAATAAAAAATTATAGATTAATTGCTGAAAAATGAATAGTGGACAGAGAAAGTATATTTTGTTGGTAAAATAAAAATTAAAAATACTTTTCGAAGATCTTAAAGGATGATTAAAAGTTTCACAAAAAGAAGATATCTCAAAATAAATATTTTCAGTCATTAAAAATAATCTTCACCAAATTCATGCAAAAATAAGAAGCTTATTAATGAGTTTAGAAATTTTTAAAAAAGGATGAATAAGATAATAGTTTCCTCAAATTAGAAAAGAATATTAACGAGACTTATTGAACAAGAACCAATCTTGTATGTCAGGTATACTTCAGGCCATGCTAGTGTTGCATTAATTTAAAATATGATAACTAAGAAATTGTCCCAAAAGTATGATTTTTGTCATTTGATGCATAAATATAAAAAATTATTGTATCTTCTTTGGAAAAATTAGAAAAGAAAGATTGTTTTCATCTTACCATAAGAAAATGAAAGATCAATTTTGAAAAGCACTTGGAAGAAAAACAAATTGTTATTTTTCAAAAAAAATTTGAAATGCCAATAGACCAAAAGCCGGGGAATGACCACTTTTAGTCTTAAATCTTTTGCAACTTTTCTATTTAAGTTCTAAAATTTTTTAAATTTCTATTTGAGTTCTAAAACTTGCAAAATGTGTAAATAGTTAGTTCTAAAGTTAACCCTAGAATAGGTGGCTAATAGTTTAGGACAAACTATTTACACATTTTGAAAGTTTTAGGATTTAAATAGAAATTCTCAAAATTTTAGAACTTAAATAGAAAAGTGATTAACATTTTAGGACTGAATGTGTTTTTTCCCTATTATTAATAAAAGAAGAGGGTATGCATTGAACTTAGTCAACCAACAAAACCGCATAAACTAATCCACACCAAACTGAATGATATGCGATTTTATGCCGTTTCAGTTATGGTTTGGATTTAGAAATCTTAAACCAAATACCATGTCATGCAGTTGCGGTTTTGAATGTCATAACTAATAAAAAATTACACTTGCTTAATAAAATAGGTCTAATCCAATATAAATTATATACCTAATTCTTTTTTTTCCTTTTTGCTATCATTTTATACTAATTTCCTAAACCCAAAATCAAAGTCCAAGGAGGCACTGGTAGCATATATTGCTTTGAAAAGGATGGCCCAATCCATCACATAGCATACTTTCATAGAGTTTTCTGCGAAAACACCTAAGTCATCTTTTCCTTTCGATGGTAACTGAAATGTTTATATTGCCTTCCTAATGGACTCTTGACTCCAAGATCTTCTCAAGCTTCAATCCAAGAATTTGATAAAGAAGGGAAGAAAAGAAGTTAGAATCAGAGTATGGGATGAGAAAAAAATTGAGAAAGTGAAGCTAGAGGAAATTTGAAGAACTATACTAAGAAATCTTTCTTAATTTTATTCAACAAAAAGAGAGAGGATATGTGGATAAATTGTCACACTAATTTATACTAAATTATTCTTGAAAAGCCTACTTTTACATGAAGAAAGTGTCTCGTTAAATAAGAAACAAGAAAGCTACGCATAGCACACTTAAAGCCTTAGTTCTAGTTGTACTAGAAGTCCTAGTTATAATATACTTAGAATAACTAGGAATAATAACACCAAAACATGTAGAAATAATAAAACAAACAAAATTCCTAAATAAAACAAAGGAAATATGAACTTTTGTTGTTGGACTCAAATCATAACTTGGTAAACATGCAATTCACTATCATAAGCTTACAAAATGTGTTCTAGGTGTGTTCTATAAGGCAGCTTGCTTCCTTGCATTTCCTGGCTGCTCCTGGCAATATTTATGACTTATTTCACCTTGAAAATACTAGAAAACAAGTCTTGCAACCTTTGGATGTAGCACAACTATTACTCCATTGACTAGCTTCCTTTTTTGCTTCATTGAGTACGATGAAACAAATCCTTGAACTTGCAACTTCCTTTAGTTTGTAGGTACTTCCCTAGCTTAAAAATCACATAATATGCATAAAATATATGCAAGGACTGGTTTAGGTTTCTTGAAACTTGATCAAAGCATAAGGGCTCCATTGGGTGCTTAAGGTGTGTGTCATGGGCTTCCGGGTAATGCTTCGAGGGTGCTTGCGTGTAGGGTAATCCCATGGTTCCATCACTTCATATTTTAAGTAAAGATGCCTTTTCTTTTTTTAACTTTTTTTTCTAGCTCATTCAAATATAATATATTGATATTGTTATGTTTGATTGCGGATAATATTTTTTTCCATCATTATGTAGACATTAAGGAAGGAGTATTTACTTTGACAGTCTATGGTGATGGAATGCTACTGATAAAGAGTTTTTTGTTTATATATTTTAGTGATGGAAAATAGATAATGAGTTTCTTATATGTGCAGGCATTTAGAATAATAAATTTGACTTGTTTTAGATTTTTATTTTTTATGTGTGTTGATTTATGGATTCGATTGTATTTTTATTTTTGTTGTCTATTTTATGTGTTTGTATTAATTTATTATGATAAATTTATGACAATTGAATTGCATTTATATTATGTGATTTTTTTAGATTTATAAATAAAATGGTACAGTTATGGTTTCCAAATTATGAAATCATTTACTATACGGTATAATTGCGGGTTTGATCCTAAACCACATAAAACACACCATGAATTGAACACCCCTATGAAGACGAGTGGGAGGAAGAGAAAAACAGAGATGAATTATTCTATCTAAATTTGGAAAAATGTATAAAGGGGAAGCAGAGAATAATAGCTTTCTTCTTCTCTATTTCCTCATATCCAAATAGGAGTCATACTAATTTTCATTCATCTTCCCCTCCCCTCTCCTTCCTTCAATCCAAACAAGAATACAAACCATATTGGCATAAGTGCGAAGTAGAGTTGGGTGGTAATTTTTTAAAATGAATCATTAGTGATTACATCAATTAAAATCAATTTAATTATTCAAATTTTATTTCAATTGGAAGATAATCATATTATTTTTAAGGATATTTAAGTAAAAAATCATGTAATATTTTTATAGTTTCCTATTTTTTGAAATTCAAATTAGTTAATGTTTCTTATACTATGTTTAAGGTAAAATGATTCACAACTTATATTGGTTGAATGTTTAGTACGATAAGTTGAGTGTCTACATTTGGTAATGAAGTATTTTGTTTACATATTTGAGTATATCTTTCAGATTTGTATAGTGTTCAAGTACATGGTTGAATGCCTACTATGATATTTTGAGTGTTTAAAACTAATAATGTAGTGTCCTGCCTACATGTTTGAGTATATATATCATGTTTGTATGGTGTCTAAGTATCTGGTTATGGTGGTTAAATTTTTAATCGTTTAAGTGCTTAAATTTGGTAAAACAATAACTAGTCTATTGTTTTGATGTCAAAGTTTCTGAGTATAGTAATTGAATATCTAGTATGATAGTTTAATTCTATGGATAACTAATATAAAACTTATGACAATATTAGTGTTTATAATTACTATGAAATGTCTACAATTAATATTAAATTGGTTTTCAAATTTAAATCACATAACATTCTCTCCATCATTGGAAAAATTAACACATGTAAAATTCAAATCATATATATTCAAAACAAAAATAAAACCCGCAATAGCAATCTCATACATTTATGCAAACCAGGTTTTTGAATTTGTTTGTATGTCTTCCTCGTTAATTGGATGAGAAATATTTGAGGTTAAAAAAAATGATTATCTTTGTATTAGTTTAAAAGTTAAAAAATCTATTCAATAAAATGCCTAGAATTTTAAAAAAATATATTCAATAAAATGCCGGAGGGAGGGAGGAACAAATTGATACGAAAAGTCGAAGGGCGAGCGATATTGAAGTGACTAAAAACAATAAACGATGGGATCTTTCAGTAATTTCTCCATGGAAATTCATAGGAGCATATCAAAATGACACGGCAGCGGGGTCCAAACTTATACAGCAACGACGACGTTTTGTTAGTCCAGTTCAGCAGGGAATGGAATTGCGAAGATCTCAGCGAACTTCCGACGGTGAAAACGAAATCAGAACCCTAGCCATCTGTCTTATCCAATTCAGTTAACCCATGCTCTTCTTCCAGAAGCCCGGAATTATTCAAACGAGCTCCCGCGTCATTTCCCTATTAAACAATTCCAGAAATTTTGCGGGTTCGAAGCCTTTAACCATGGCAAAAGGAATCTCATTGGCGGAACAGCACACGCCGATGTTGAATTGTTCCATTTTTTATCCAAAATCCTTGGATCCCAGATCATTATATAAAGGAAACGAGCCATGCCCATTTTTCCAAGTCACTTGATCATTGACAAAAAAAAACCATCTTATTTTCTTCAAAACTGATTTTCTAGAGAAAATGGCGCAAGATCTGAGCTACTTTGAGCTGAACACCGGAGCTAAGGTCCCAGCTGTTGGGTTGGGCAGTTTCACTACGCTGGAGGACGACATTGTTACTGGTGTTAAGGTATGGGAAATCCGTCTGCTTTGCTGTTCTTCTTTTTCTTTATCTTTGTGTATCAATTTTCTTCTGATTTCTGTAGACATATTGTATCTCTATGGTTTCAGATTGGGTATCGGCATATCGATTGTGCTGCACTCTACGCCAATGAGAAGGAGGTGATTATCCAATTTTACTTTGCCACAGACTTCTGATCCTGGATTCTATTTGATTTGGGGAAAGAGAAAATGATATGGTTTTGAATGCGGTTAAGTGTGTAGTACCGTGGTAGAAAAAAGAGTAACCTTTTTTGGAGAACTTGTATTTCTGTCCTCTGTGAATTTTGATTTCATTGTTGGGGAAATTTTTAAAGGAATTGGGTCCTATTTTAGTCAAATTCTTATATTATGATCAATAGAACTAAAATCAGAAGCATTGTAAGGTATTAGACCCCATACTGGAACGTTAGGTTAAAACAGTTAATGAGTTTGTTCTAACCTTAGTAACCTCTTTTTTCCTTTTTACTTCAAAATTTTGCTGGACATCCATTGATCTATGTGACTTTGAAAAGGCAAATCGATCATCATTTTCTTTTTAGTTTGGTCTTCTAGAATTTTATAGATATCATTCTATGTAACCTCCATCGAATGAGTTACTCTCCTGTTTCCAGGTTGGCCGAGCACTGAAGAGGTTGCTCGCTGAGGGTGTTGTGAAGAGAGAGGACATTTTCATCACCTCCAAAATCTGGTACATTTTTAGCTTTTAGATCAGTTACAGTTTCTTTTATTCTTCATATCCGGTTTATGGGCATTGGAAACTTCTTGTGTTCAACGTGATCATTTGGAATTTGCAAGTTTGTATACACATATAAGAGTTTTTGTTTTGCTGCCAATTTCCTTCCTAAAATATTTAAAACGTTTTGTAGGGGCGCTGATCACTTGCCGGAAGATGTGCCAGCAGCACTAGACAGAACTTTGGAAGATTTACAACTTGATTATGTGGATCTATACCTAGTATGTCCATATGATTTCCTATGTATTAGTCTCTGAGTTGTTGAGTTGTTACTATAGGAGTTTCTTTCTGACATCCGTATTATTGCTCCAGTGATTTTCATGTTACAGTCCTTTTTGATGATTGATGCTGATTTTCATATTTTTGCTAAATCTGGTGGAATTTTTTGTAGATCCACTGGCCAGTTAGCTACCAGAAGGGTCCAATCACCTTGAGTCCTGAGAGCATGACAATTCCTAACATCCCAGCTACATGGAAAGCATTTGAGGCACTCTACGACTCTGGGAAAGCTAAGGCCATAGGTGTTGCTAACTTCTCTTCAAAGAAGCTTAGCGATCTTCTGGCTGTGGCTCGCATTCCTCCAGCTGTAAACCAAGTGGAGTTGCATCCTGTGTGGCAGCAGCTAAAACTACATGAGTTCTGTAAATCCAAAGGAATCCATCTTATGGTGAGTTAGCTCTTATAGACCACTGTCAGATTCTTTGGGCATGATTCGCTCTTTGAATCCCATGATTCGTTTTTGACACATCCCCTTAGGCAGTCTCTACTATATATGAAATAGTAACATGAGTTTTTGATTTGATTGTGTTAGGGATATTCACCGTTGGGCTCACAGTATGGAGAACATACTAGGAAGAAGGTGCTTGATCACCCTGTTACTAAGATGGTTGCTGAGAAGCTAGGAAAGACTCCTGCACAGGTGGTCCTCCGTTGGGGGCTGCAGATGGGTCACAGTGTGATCCCCAAGAGTAAAACTGAATCAAGGTTGAAGGAGAACCTTGCTGTTTATGACTGGTCCATCCCTGATAACTTGTTCACCAAGTTTTCCGAGATTGAGCAGGCAAGTAGATCTTCAAAATTCTCTTTGAGAGTAACGAAGTTCAGTTGTTCTCTCTCAAAGTGAACTAAACCTGTTTTCTTGGATTTTGCAGGAGAAGTTTGTTAGAGGTTACGAATTTGTGCATGAAACTCATGGCATATACAGGAGTATTGAAGAGCTGTGGGACGGTGAAATCTGAGTGGTTTTTGCTCTGCTTCCTGGTGATCTGGAGTTTAATTTCCTTGATGAGTCGATGAATTTGAACTTGTTCTGTCGTTCCTGACCACATAGAAAGAAAGGGGAAGAAATGGTGTCTGAGTTAGTTTGTGTATTACAATTGTGTCTGAGTTGAGTGTTAAACTCTTATTTTCTTTCTATTTTCTTCTAAATGAAATATTATAATAGTATGGAAATAGTAGTTTCAATTTTAAAAAGTTTTTTTCCTTCTAAAAAAAGAAAAGAAAAGGTTTCTTGCGGCGGTTACGCGGAAATAGTAGAAAAAGTAAATCAACAACGCGTCATCGTTCGCCGCATCGCGTTGACCTGCCACCTTTCCTGCAGTAATGCATTGTATACGGCTCTGGGACAGAAAATGTCAATTTCCAGCAGCTTTTGACAAATCAGATTCACAGCGGCTCAGTTCAGTTCTCACCATCCCTTCCAGTTTCAGAAGCTCGGAATGTTCTCCATTCAAATAGATCAAAATCGACTCTCAAGAAAAGAATTCAAAAATTTTGCACGTTCAGAATAAAAAATAATGGCGAAAGAAAAATCTCATTGCCCCAAATTGTTTAATTTGTGTAACCAAAATTTTGGATTTTTAGATCGTTATGTTAAGGTGGATCGAGCCATACCTGTTTTGCCAAATCACTCGATCAATCATTGACAAAAGAAACCATCTTGTTTTCTTCAGATACGATTTTCTGATAGAAAATGGCGCAAGATCTGAGCTTTTTTTTAGCTTAAAACCGGAGCTAAGGTCCTGGTTGTTGGGTTCGGTAGTTTTGCTACGGTGAAGGAGGGCATTGTTACTGCTATTAAGTATGGAAATCAATCTGCTTTGTTGGAAAGTTAAATCTATCATTTGTATTAATAGCAAATATATATTTGTTTTCCTTATGTATTTCTTGATTGTAGCAGTGATAAAAGTAAGTAAGTTGTGTATATATCTACTTTCAAACATCAAAGAAATTTATTTCAGTCAATTCAATCTTTCTTTCATCTTTTCATGGTATCAGATCGTGACTAAAATCTTCACTTATTTTTTTGTTACACTCTACTTTCTTGTGTGCATCTCTTTTCATTTTTTCCTCTCTCCAAATCGGATTTCATCTTCATCCATCTCACTGTCATTGCCGCCGTAGAGCTTTGCTATTCTTCTGGATCCATCTCCGCTACTATTCTCTAGATTTTTGTGATTGAAGATGGTCGACGCCGAGTTCAGTCTACCTGCTGAACTCTTATCTGTCAAAGGTGGCTCTCGGATACATATTGTACAATGTATCCCAAATCTATCTAAAATTCAATCAGATCGATGAATCATTTATAGTGGCGCAACAGATCATATTGTGTCTTCATTAGATAATCTTATATGTGGAAGCAATAGTCATTTACTACCTCTTGTACTACTGCCGAATGGAGAAAATTCTCCACTTATTTCTACTGCATCTTTGTCTTTGAATTCCAAATATCATTTGCATAAAGTATTATGTTTTCCGACTATCAAAGTTGATTTGATATCTGTTAGTCGACTTACACATGAATTAAATTGTTTAGTGATCTTTTTCCCGAACTGGTGTATTTTGCAGGACCTGGCTACGAGAAAGATGATTGGTTTGGGTAAACAACGTGATGGCTTATACTATTTGGTAGCATTGATGATGAAGAAAACCTTAACAGATTCCCATATATCGCCAAATCATCAACCGGCCTGTAATACCATAATCTCACAAACTGATTTCTGGCACAGCTATCTAGGTCATGTTTTTTATTCCCCTTTAAAATTCGTAGACAAAAACTTCTTAAATGTTTCAGTTCAGCCTATTGATGTTTATCCTATTTGTCCTTTAGCTAAGTAAACTCATATACCTTTTGATCTTAGCTCCATTTCATCTGCCAAACCTTTTGATCTTATTCATTGTGATATTTGGGGTTCTTATAAGCATCAATCTCTTTTTTGTGCTCAGTATTTTCTTACAATTGTTGATGATTTTTCACGGTTCACTTGAGTTTTTTTTTATGCATCACAAGCATGAGACACAATCTTTATTAAAAAATTTCCTTTCCTTTGTCTCCACCCAATTTTCTTCTTGCATAAAAAATATTCGTACCGATAATGGTGGAGAATTCATTTCATTGCAAATTTTTTTTCAATGAAAAAGGAATAATTTTTTAACATTCTTGCATTTATATAGCTCAACAAAATGAGGTTGTAGAGCGCAAACAACGTCACATTCTTGAAATTGCATGGGCCTTAAAAATGTATGCTAATCTTCTCCCAAAATTTTGGGGAGAATGTGTTCTCACTGCTGTGCGCATTATTAATAGGTTGCTCACACCCATTCTTTCTTTCAAAACTCCCTTTTAGCATCTTTTCTCTAAATCACCATCATTTTCACATCTTTGAGTTTTTGGTTGTTTAGCCTAAGCTACCAATGTCCACCCTTCCAATAAATTTGATAATCAGGCTCAAAAATGTATTTTCATCGATTATCCTGTCAGTCAAAAGACTTATAAGCTTTACGATCTTTCCATTCATAAGGTTTTTGCTAGTCAGGATGTGAAATTTCATGAACATATTTTTCCATATAATACAATTCAGACTTCCCCTTCTAGTCAGTCCAAAACCAAACAACCCTATATCCTATCATTTCTTTGAGGCAAACGCGTCTTTTGATCACTACCTTGTCCTTCTAAACAATTTCATTCCATCTCTAGTTGATAATGAGACAATCACCACCAACCCAACTTTAGCTCCTCTTAAAACCTACACTCGCCATCCCAAAGATGTTCCTGCACCTTCATTAGAAATCCTAGAATCCACAATTCCTGAATTAGAATCATCGATACTGTCATCATCAAGTTCATCTAACCCATCCCTCCTTCTTCCTAGTCCATCATTACCACCCTCACTTGAGCCTCTTCGTCGCTCTAGTCACCCGCATAATCCACCGGTAAAATTACAGGATTATGTTTACTTTCAGGTCACGCATGCTAGCTCCGATCAATCAAATTCTTTGTCTCCAAGTCTGAATAAGGGCACTCGATATCCACTGTCCAATTATGTATTTTATCATTGATACAAGCCTAAGCACAAATCTTTCATAGCTTATATTAGCTAAGCTGCTGAACCACAATCCTACACCGAAGTTGTCGCTCATCCTGAATGGCAAGCAACAAAGCAATCAGAACTGGAGGCGCTTGAGGCCAATGGTACATGGATTCTCACCCATCTTCCGACTGGTAAAAGGCCAATTGGCTGTCATTGGGTCTATAAAATCAAGCACAAGTTTGATGGTTCCATTGAGAGGTATAAAGCCCGATTAGTGGCTAAGGGATTCACTCAATTATAAGGTGTTAATTATCAAAATACATTCTCTCCCATTGCCAAGATCATTTCTGTCCATTGTTTGCTTGCCTTGGCAGCTGCTCAAGGTTAGTTCCTCCACCAGCTAGACATTAACAATGCATTCCTCCATGGAGATCTTTATGAAGAAATATATATGTCTCCTCCACCAGAGCTTCGGAGACAGGGGAGGAACATCTAGTTTGTTGTCTACATAAATCACTCTATAGTCAAAAGCAAGCCTCACATCAGTGGTTTGCAAAATTCTCAAAAGTCATCCAATCAGCTGGCTATGTGCAATTCAAACCTGACCATTCATTATTTACCAAGAGATGAGGCAAGTCTTTTATAGCTTTTTTGATATATGTTGATGACATCCTAATTACTGGAAATGATCACAGAAGTATTGCTGATATCAAAAAGTTTCTACATAGTAATTTCCGTCTAAAGGATCTTGGTGAATTAAAGTATTTTCTAGGAATCAAAATTTCAACTTCTAAAAGTAAGATTTTTATCTCCCAGTGGAAGCATGCACTAAAAATTATCAAAGATGCAGGGTTGTTGGGCGTGGCTCCCATTGATAATCCTATGAAAAAAGGTTTGAAGTTGTCAGATGAGAGTGATTTGCTCAAGGATCCAGGCCGCTATAGAAAATTAGTCGACCGATTAATATACTTGATGCTTTCAAGGCCAGATATCACATATTTTGTACATGTCTTGAGTACGTTTATGCACCAACCTCGTAAACTTCATATGGAGGCAGCTCTTCGAGTTGTCCGATATTTGAAATGTGCATCTGGTAGGGGTTTATTCTTCTCCTCAAATCATGATTTGAGATTACGAGCGTACTGTGATTCTGATTGGGCAAGATGTCCATTCACTATAAGGTTTACTACGGGATATTGTGTTTTTCTTGGACCTTCATTGATATATTGGAGATCAAAATAACAGAAAAAAGTGTTGTTTTCTTTAGTTGAAGGCGAGTATCGTGCAATAACTAGAGCTTGTTGTGAGTTAACATGACTTCAATACTTATTAAGAGACTTAGGAATTGTCCATCATGAACATGCCACATTATATTGCGATAACAAGAGTACTTTACACATTGTAGCCAACCCAGTTTTCCATAAGCAAACTAGACACATTGAGATGGATTGTCACTACATCAGGGACAAGATTTAAGATGGTTTTATAGCTACAAAGTTTGTGAATACTGGTCATCAATTGGCAGATATTCTAACCAAAACTTTGGGGAATGAAGTTTTTATGCCTATGGTCCACAAGTTGGGAATGCAGGATATCCACTCTCTAACTTAAGGGGGAGTGTTGAAAAGTCAAATCTGTCATTTGTATTAATAGTAAATATATATTTATTTTCCTTATGTATTCTTTGATTGTAGCAATGATAGAAGTAAACAAGTTGTATATATATCTTCTCTCAAACATCAATGAAATTTATTCCAGTTAATTCAATCTTTCTTTCATCTTTCATGATTGCTCTCTTTCCTTTCACTTTTCGAGTGTGTTTGTTTTAACTTTCAACTCGTTTTGGACTTACAGATATTTTTTTGGTTGCATATTAGGTATTAGCATATGGATTGTGCTGCATTCTATGGCAATGAAAAGGAGGTGATTCTCCAATTTTACTTTGCCCGTCACCTTTTATATATTCTGGGGTGTCATCCATTCTCCTCTTAGGCCAACTTTTTGAGATGAGATGATTTCTGTTGTCTTTAGGTTGGTCGTGCACTAACGAGGTTATTTGCTTAGGGTATGGTGAAAAGAGATGACATTTTTATCACTTTCAAAATCTGGTAATCCTTTTACTTCAGTTTTGTTATAGCTTTTTTGATGTTTCTTAGAAGCCTGGAATTTGAACTTAGCAGAGTCATTTGGAAGGCTATCATTACCTTTCTGAATCTTTAAATGATGTGTGTGTAGGGGCGCTAATTACTTGCTGGAAGATGTGCCAGCTGCAATGGATAGAACTTTGGAAGACTTCCAACTTGACTATGTGGATTTGTACCTAGTAATGTACTGAACATCTTCATGTGTATAATTCAAATATTTTCTTTGGCACTACTATTAGAGTTTCTTTATGATGAACAAAGGCATAGTTGCTTCATTAACCATCCTTTGCTTTGGATTTTGTATTTAACATTGTTTTTGTTGATTGCTTCACAATATGAGTCTGTTTGCTAAGTTTAGTTAAATTTTTTGAAGATCCATTCACTATAAGAGAAAAAAGGTATTTGAGATAGCAAAAACAATAGAAAGAGTGTAAGGAATTACCATTTGTTACTATAAAAACCGTAGGATAAGGCTATAGGAAATGCCTGTGTTAAAAAGAGAAAGTGTAGGATAAGTGTAGTACTGTCCAACGAATTACTAACACCAATAATCCGATGGTTTTATGGCAATAACTGTACTACGGTTTTGGGACAATAATTGTCATACGGTTTTGTTACAATAGTTGTCCTGTGGTTTTATGACATAATTTGTCCTATGCTTTTCTGATAATAGATGTCCTACGATTTTGTGACATTTCAGTTATTTTTTTTTTTTAGAAAAATAATACACATAGATATATTTATATATAGTATGTTATATATTAATATAATTGCCTTAAACTTCCTTAATTGCCGCCACCATACCTAGAGCATCATTCAGCCTACCCTCCACCGCATCCAGCGTTCATTCATCACCATTAGCCTTCCTAGCCGGCCACCATCGCCTCGCCCCATACTGTACAATCGCCTTCATGCGTCACCTATCGTCGGTGACACCAAAATGAGGAAGGACGAGGAAGGACGATTCAACCAATCCTCACCACATCAATCGTGTTTAGTCTTATCGCTGCCACCGTAGCATCCTGCATGCGGTCTGAGCGCCGTCACATCTTTTCTGTCATCCAAGCGATCAATCACACTCTGTCTGTCACCCCACCATTGTTGGAGTCAATCACAACCCATTTTCGTCCCTGCTGCAATCCGCTCCTGATCACCTATACGCCTTCTACACTCGTCAACTGTTGAACAAGACAACACATGCAACCATTCGCTCGCCCCTAGCAGCGCAGTGAGTGTTGAGACAAAGACAGATATCATAATGGAGTCAGGGAAAGGCTGAAATAGAGGTTGATTTTAACTATCCGACGGTTTTCTTACATAAAAATAAAATAAAAGCAAAAGTGTAGGAAATATCCCTACTGTTTTGTGACATTTTTCCTTTAAAAAATAAGGCACAGAAAAAGCGTGTGACAATTACTACAATTTTGTGACGTATAAATTTTCAGACTAGTTTTGATTCCTGTCATTTCGAATTTGCAAAATTTTTACAATTCCCGCCTATTTAAACCTAATATGGAAATTGATATATACCTTAACAAAATCATTAAACTTACTAAATATGAAATTTGGTCTATATGAAATAAGTTACTACTTACATATATGTGCAAGCCCCTAGATGAAGAGGAAGTTTAATTACTAAACATAATAATTAAACCATATAATTTGATGAATAATCGCTCCATCATCTGTGGAAGTGTCACTAAGTAATGAACTTTCATACTCAAAATTATCTTCAAAATCATCATTAAATAACTTTGTAAATGAAGCTACATCTTTATGTTCACCCACTACCGAAGGTGTTACATAAATTAAGGGTAGGGTTTACAAGGTTGAAGTTAAGGTTAAGGATAGTGCGTTAGGAATTAGATATTCAATTAGGGTTTAGTGCTTTGAGTTATAGGATTTGAGCTAGTTTAGCCATTTAAAGTACTTAAGGGTTAGGGGTTCTATGTGGTTTAAGGGTTTTAGGGATAGGGTTTTAAGTTTTAGGGTTTAGGATTAATAAAATTTGTGCTTAGTGTTAGGGTTTGGTGTTTAGGGATTTAGGATTAAGGTTTGAGGACTTGAGGTTAAATGTTTAGGGTTTAGGCTAGTTTAAGGTTAGGGTTTGGGACGGGGTTTAGAGTTAGTGTTTATATTAAGGGATTTAAGGTTAGAGTTTGCGGATTTGTGTTTAGAGATTTAGGGTTTAGGCTAGTTTATGGTTTAAGGTTTGGGGTGGGGTTTAAAGTTAGGGTTTGTATTTAGAGATTTAGGGTTAGGGTATGAGGACTTGTGTTTAGAGATTTAACGTTTATGCTAGTTTAGGGTTAGGGTTTAAGGGGAGGTTTAGGGTACTTAGGGTTTGTATTTACGAATTTATGGTTACGGTTTGTGTTTAGAGATTTAGGGTTAGGGTTTGGGGTGGGGTTTAGGGTTAGGGTTTGTATTTAGAGATTTAGAGTTAAGGTTTGTGTTTCCGCTTTAGGGTTACAAATTGTAGGAAAATTGTCACAATTTATGTTCCTACGATTTTAAGACACATTTTTCATTGTAAAAAATCTATAGGAAAATACTTGTTTCCTACAAATTTAAGACATTCAATTTGCTACTGTTTTATTCGTAAAAAAATTGTAGGAAATAATTGTCCAGGAAAATCGCAGGACTTTTTTTCACATGAAAACGTAGAAAAAGTTATTGCAGGAAAAACATAGGAAACATATTTGCCTTAAAATCGTCGGACAAATTGGCCCCACTGTTCTGTCCGACAATTTTACTTCAGTCTATTCATCCTACGATTTTTAATGTTGGAAACAGCTATAGGAAGTACTCTTCCATTCTTGTAGTGATTGCCCTGTTAGCTACTAGAAGGGTCTAACTACCTTTAGTCCCAATAGCATGACAATTCCCAACATACCAGCTACATGGAAAGCATTTGAGCCGATATATGATTCTAGGAAAGCTAAGGCCATAGGTGTTGCTAACTTCTTGTCAAAAAAGCCTAGAGATCTTCTAGCTATGGCTCGCATTCCTCCAGCCGTGAATTAAGAGGAGTTGCATCCTGTGTGGTAGCAGCCATAGCTGAATGAATTTTGTAAATCCAAGGGAATTCATCTTATGGTGAGGTGGCAATTATGGACCACTGTAACTTTTGTTACGTTGTATTTTCTATGGGGACCTTGTGATTAATTATCGATGCTTCCACCTTTTCTATGATTGATTTATGCATAGATGATGACTTGTGTTGTTAATTCACTTATCTCAGGGATAGTCACCATTGGGATCCCAATATGGAGAACATACATGTAAGAAGGTGCTTGATCACCTAGTTACTCGAATGGTTTTTGAGAAGTTGGGTAAGACTCCCGTGCATGTGGTTTTTCATTGGGGGTTCCAAATGGGCCACAACGTGTTCCCTAAGAGCAAAACAGAGTCTAGGTTGAAGGAGAACTTAGGTATTTATGACTGGTCCATCCTTGAAGATTTATTTGTCAAGTTTTCTGAAATTGAGCAGGCAAGTCGAACCTTTTATATTCCCTTTTGAAAATCTTTACTCTTCCACTACTCCATATGTACAAGAACATGTTAATATTTCTCAACTGCTCAACTGCATCGTATGACTGATCTACTAAGTCAACCGTGGTGACATATCTGAGTTCATCATCTGATAGTCTAATACTTACCTGTTAGTCATTTGCTTACCTAGTAAAAAAACAAAGCTTGGACCTAAACGTATTCTCTTTGTGATCTACATTTGCATATCTAAGTTGCTTGAATGGTGGAAAGCCCTCAAGTTGTCTTAAGCTTCTCTTCAAGAAAGTAGACCTATCATTTGAAATTCTGCAGGAGAGGCTTGCCAGACTTTCTGAGTTTGTGCATAATACTCACGGTGCTTATAGGAGCACTGAAAAGCTTTGGGATGGTGAAATATGAGAGGTCTCTCGTGTAATGATTTGGCGTTTGATTTGCTTGATTTCTTGAGGCTTCTATTTGTCCAGTACTTATTCCGTCTTTGCAGTTAAGTTAGAGAAAGGTTGTTTCTCTTCTACATTACATTTGTGGTTGAAATCGCCGGGGCGTTATTACTTGTTGGCAAAGTCATCCATAAAGCAATAAAAATGGGACACCTCTTCTTCAATTGATTGATGTTGTCCAAAGACTTGCCATTTGTAAGGACAAAGAAAAATGATTAAAGGAGGCCCAGTTTGGTGTCTAAAGTCTTTTGCTTTAACATTTTTCAAGGAAAGATAAAGTGGGTGAAGCACATTGAGGGATATGCTTAGCGTAAGCAAAGTTGAAATTTGCGAAAGGTTGAAAGCAATAGCTGGATAGCTACTGGTACAGTTATATTGTAGGAAAAGATCCCAAATCTCAATCCTGATGTCCTATCCACGAAAGCCGCCATTCTTATTCTTATCCCGAGCCATCTGTATTGCATTTGGAGAAGACTGACAGGGGCAGGGCACTAGGGTAGGATTAGGTGAATGGTTGAAGTCCCACTTCCATAGACTTTTTTATTGGATAAGACATGTCTCCCACCGGGGACATAATTGTTTTCTCTAAAGTTCTTTGCTCTTCTTCTTTTTCTTTTATACGAGGTTAATGTAGCGCTTGCCGCGATTCAATCCAGATAATTATTAAATATTTCACCTATTTTATAAAAGTTGATAATTTTATTTTTTTATTAAAATTTAAATTTAAATATATTTATATTAATTTATATTATAAAAAAATTTTAAAAATTATATTTACAAACTAGAGTCTTTTAAGGTGTTATTTTTTATATAAAAGGTTTATATTACTATAAGAAATTTTAAAAGAAATAAAATTATAAATTAATTATTGTGAATAACAAAAGGGATAGGCTTTGCAAGATGGAAGTAGTAATAAAGTTCAAAGATGAAAAGAGGAAAAATTAGAGTTTTAGCAATTAAAAGTGAGTTTAACCATTGTTGAATTGTTTCATAAAAATAAAAAAAATTGAAATTTAGAATTGACCTAAAATTATTGTCTAATTTCTATATACTAAAGTTTTGGGATTAATGGGATGAAGAACAGATTTTTTTTAGCAATTAAAAGTTGTATTTAACCATTGAAAAAAAAAGTGACAAAACATGGTGCAGATTAGAGTTTAAATTGAAAAGTCTAAGTAAAGTTTGGGAATAGTACAAGTCATGGCCAAAATTAGATAAACCATAGTAATTAAAGTTTTCTCATATAAGGTAGAAATAACTTTCATAGAAAAAGTGATGTTTAAACATTGACAAAAAAACCAAAGTAAAGTTTCATGATTAATAAAGCATATGGAAATATTATAGATAGTAAGAGTTTAACGATGACGTAATAAAGATAAAAAAAAAAGGAGAAAAATGACCAAAACGGCAAATA
Organism: Aquilaria sinensis; assembly: GCA_005392925.1. Taxonomy (NCBI): domain Eukaryota; kingdom Viridiplantae; phylum Streptophyta; class Magnoliopsida; order Malvales; family Thymelaeaceae; genus Aquilaria; species Aquilaria sinensis. The sequence continues at coordinate 132,214 of SMDT01003321.1, read as the reverse complement.
CGTAAAATTGTACTAATATGAAAAAGATCGATAACTTAAGGACCGAAACAAATTTAAGCAAAAAATGTCAAAAAGACAAAGTAGAGAAATTCTTTGTAGTTTTCATCTTTGGCAACTTTAGCCCCCAAATTTGTAGATCTGTCGATCCCACCACTGTTCTTGTACCCTCTCTCAAGGCTTGATCGTTAGATGAAACAATTTAAGGATCAAAATGGAAGAAAAGAAATCTGCAGGGACTGGAAGGCGAGTTAGACCATTGCCTAGGAAAAATCAAGGAAAAAAAAAAGAATTTGGTAGTGTTCATGGACAAGTGAACATTTGCCACGTATTGTAACTTCTACTTCACAGGTCAAGTAGGGCTTTGGATTTATGAGTGGTGGGATTTGAGTATTGAGGCCAAATGATAGCAACCATAGACTTTAATTGTTTGGACTAATCATTATGGGTTCGAACGCAAATTATACTTTTACTTTCATAAACGAAAGCTAGGAATCTTAAAACAACTGTTGTGTATAACTCTCTTAGAATATATAGCTCTGTGTTAGATTATTGCAAATTGGTGATCAACTTTTCATTTAGTCGTTACCAGGCCGCCCGAGCGTCTATTTCAATACCAATTAAAGAGTAGACTGTGGTCCGGTTTTGTCAGGTTTCAGAGAAAATTCTGAATCATGTTTGGTTTTCAGGTTCTATCAGGTGCCGGGGCCAAATAAGAAAGGTTGCAACAATTAAAGAGAATTTCATTTTCTGAAGGAACATTTTTATTTTTATCAAAATACCCGCTACAAAAAGTACAATCAACTCCGCCAAGACTCAAAAGTACAAGTGTATATCCACAACTCAGATGCATACAAGAGAAGAGAAGCCTCTTTATTGGTTATGTGAAACACTGAGGGAGACTCGTATCCCAGGGGCCATACGCAGCTTTATATTTCACCATCCCAAAGTTCTTCAATGCTCCTGTACACGCCATAAGTCTCGTGCACGAATTCAAGGCCTCTCACAAATTTCTCCTGCACAATCCAAATCCAGTTAAGAGTTATTCATTGCAAGACAAACAACAGGGTAAAAGTTCTAGCAGGCACAAAAAATGAAATGTAAGATATGCTTGCCTGCTCAATTTCGGAGAACTTGGCGAACAAATCATCCGGAATAGACCAATCCAAAACAGCTAAGTTCTCCTTCAACCTGGACTCGGTTTTGCTCTTGGGGATCACACTGTGACCCGCCTGGAGCCCCCAACGAAGAACCACCTGTGCGGGAGTCTTGTCCAGCTTCTCAGAAACCAACTTGGTTACTGGATGATCAAGCACCTTCTTCCTGATGTGTTCTCCATACTGGGATCCCAATGGTGAATATCCCTGAGACATCATGATTAACCACCCAAGTCAATACCATGTTCAAGCCAAAGAGGGAGATAAGGTCGTATTGGTAACGGGGAACTCACCATCAGGTGAATCCTGTTGGCTTTGCAGAATTCGTGCAGCTTTGGCTGCTGCCACACAGGGTGCAGCTCCACTTGATTCACGGATGGAGGAACGCGAGCTATAGCAAGAAGATCAGCCAGCTTCTTTGAAGAGAAGTTAGCAAGACCAATAGCCTTAGCCTTTCCAGAATCATAGAGGGCCTCAAATGCCTTCCATGTGGCAGGAATGTTGGGGGTTGTCATACTTTCAGGACTGAAGGTGATTGGCCCCTTCTTGTAGCTAACTGGCCAGTGGATCTTCAAAATGTTCACAGCAATTAGCAATCATCAAATACAACGTCACCAGCAGCCAAATTCAAAAGCAAAGAAAGATCATTTAAGCAAACTTGTAGTAATGAGCTATATGATCTGAACGTACCAGGTACAGATCGACGTAGTCAAGCTGCAATTCCTCCAAGGTCTTGTCCAACGCGGCTGGCACATCCTCTGGCAAGTGATCAGCGCCCCTGCACATCATTTTTTAACAATCGGATTTCATAAAGGAATCAGCACCCAAAACCAATATGATCTAACTTATTTATCTGATTTCCAGATCTCCTAGTGTTCATTTCAAGTAGTACGTACCAGATCTTGGAAGTGATAAAGATGTCCTCTCTCTTCACCACACCCTCGGTAAACAATATCTTCAAAGCATTACCAACCTGCAGGAACCCAAAGCTTCCTCCCTCGGTTAGTCGTGATTCTTTATTCACATCAAGTAAAACACAGGAAATAGATCATCACCTCCTTCTCGTTGCCGTACAACGCAGCGCAATCGATGTGGCGGTAACCAATCTGCAACCAAACAAATCCCGTCAATCACCAAAAACAATTACCATTTCAGGGAAACAATCCCAGACAGACATTCTCCATACAAGCTCAGGGAACCCATACCTTAACAGCAGTAACGATGTCGTCCGCGACCATAGCGAAACTTCCCAATCCAACGGATGGAACCTTCGCTCCGGTGTTCAACTCAAAGTATGACAGATCCTGTGCCATTTTCACGAGGAAAATTTCAGTTTTGAAGACGAAAGACGGGGTTTTCTTGTTTTCGGAATGAGTTGAAGAAATGGGTAAGGAGGGACTTCATCATATATAGTGAATCAGTGACCTAAAGATCCAGCTTTTCGGCTACTGTTCGAAACTGGGTGCGCATTTGGCATTTTTTTTGGCAACCAATTTGGGCCGGGCCGGGGCGAAGGTATTAAATGGTCCTATCTGGAATCTGGGTGCAACCCTACATGGGTTTTGTCGATTTACCCTTGTTTAAAATCCCACATCTCCATAGTCCATGTATCCCTTCCAAGTAAATTGTAACCGTGGCTCATAACTTTTTATTGTTGTAGCATTTAGAACCATATCATATAGTTTTTGCATATGACATCTCTAATTTCTTAAAAGTACACCATTTTAAATTTTTTTGTGGACAGAAATTGTTAATGTGGATTAAAAAGTATGTGTGATTTGCCACGGCAGTACAATAATCACCTGCTGGGATGACATGGAAAGGAAGAAAAATAATAAAAAATAAAAATATTAAAAACATAATAATAAAAGAAAGAAAATTGAAAAAAAAAAGCCCATAGAAAATTGAAAAAAAGCCCATATCTCTCTTTCCTCCTCTCTCCCCCACTGCCTCTAGGCTCAGCCTTATTTGCAGCCTCCAGCCCTTCCCTGCCACCTCTTGCATTGGCTTCATCCACCGCTCCTCCTCCCCTCCTTCGCCCGTTCCCTCATTTGTCATTTCAGTCTTCGTCAATCTGACGAGATCAATCTAAAACCCTCGCGTCAATCACCCTCCATCAATTCAGTGAAATCAATCCCCCTTCCTCTTGTCTTCGGTGCTTCATTGTCCCCCATTTGATTTGCATTGTCTGTCACTCCACTTTACCCCACTCAATTTGCATCATCTGCCCGAGCCCACCGTCGATTGATTGTTTGTCTATCATTCAATTGATCTTCAACAATTGATTTGCTGCCTAATTTGCTAGAATCATAAGCCTAATTTGCTGCCTAGAGATGAGATTTGCGATGAGATCAGGAGGATTATTGTCGTGGGAACGAAAGGTTCGTTGGATATGGGACAAAGTGCATCGATAAACAGGGTTACTGGATTCTAGGCATATGTTTGATTTTGAGCTAACCCAATATAGATCGTGAATTTCTTTATTTTTTTATAACATAGGCCCTAAATTTTTGATGTGGCCAATTTTAATCCAGGTTTGACGTGAATGTGCCACCATAGCAAATTGCCTATGTTAGCATGCCATGTCACATTTTCTATTTATATTAATGTTTTCCGCCTACAAAAAGTTCAAAATGGAACACTTAAATAAAGTTAGGGACATCCTATATATATAGGATAAAAAATGGTACAATAATAAAATATTAGGGGCCGTGAGTGCAATTTACTGTATTGCTTCCCAATTTGGTCATTGGTAATCGACAAGTTTACATACCCGGTATTGCTATAAAATTTAGAATTTTGTTAAGTTGTATAAAATTATATATATTTAAATGATATATAAATATTGTTATAAAAATATTACAATAAAACCAATAATTTTAAAAAGTATTAAATTATTCAAACATGGTATTGAGTATCACCAACAAAATTACACGATGACTACATATAAAACTTAAAATGTGACAAGATAACAACAATAACACGACAAAGACGCACAAATGTCATAGCTAAAAAAATCAAAATAATTAAAAAAATGCACGCATATATGTTAAAAATAATAGTACAAGTAACACATCAATTCAATCTTTTGTGCGAGGTAGAAAATAATTTAATGATGTATTAAACTAATTAAAGAACTTGATATAGTTTATGTACAAACTTATTGTTGTTTGTCTTAAGGGTATTATTGATATTATCCGCTTTAACAATGGCGTAACATCTTCACAACGTACTAGCTAGGAACAAACTTGTTTCCCCGCAAGTGTACAGGGAAGAAAATATTGAGAATAACTACCATACCATATATATATATAATGATTAGCCATAATATCGATTAAGTTTGATATTGTAACCCATGGTGGTAATGACGTTTGACAAATGCTGAACAGTGAACTCCACATTGGAAATATATAGAAAGAAATTGGATACATAAAAATCTAAAACAAAGCTAATTAACAATATCTAAGTCTCAAATGGGTTGAACGATTCCCCAACTGAAAGACATAAGCCTGACCATATTTTGTGGAGATCACTGATAAATTTGGATTAAAAAAAAATCAAGTATGCGTTTTGACATTTTGCAATGTTATTCTTGTCCTCAAATAATATTATTTTATTGTGAATTTATGTTAGTAGAATTAACACAACTTTCATTGATCTATTCTATATATGCATATAGGTATTTATTTATTTTAAAAAACAGTTTTTCTAAGGCAGGATACTGGGTTATGCATGACTTGACAAATGGGATTTCTTATTCATCCCATTCAAAAGCAACTGAGTTTGGGTTGAGGTTGATTATACTTTAATGGAGTTGTGCCAATGTTTGACCTGATTTAGTCTGAATTAGCCCGATCCAACTCCTAGATCTAGTCATGAGCTGCAAAAATTGAGGGATGAGCTTGCCCAAGTTATAATTCGAATGGTTATACGTATGGGTAAAAAGAATTTACGTTTAAGACTTCATAATTAAAAAATGTTGGGATTAACAAAAATTGGTGGAACTTTTGCTATGACGAACAAAAAGAAAAGAGATTATTTTTCTATTTATTTCTTTATTTTTTTTCTAGTCAGAATAAAGACAAGAAGAAGATTAGGGTAAAAAGGTAGCAGCAAGGTGATGAGCTTCATCAACTTGTTTTCTTGGGACAATGACCAGCGAGCATCTAGGGAGAGCTTTAAGAGTCAAATGCACTTGTTGTGTATGTTGCTGAATTCGTGGTGATATAGGAATGGATCTTCTCAAAGCTTGTAGAACCTAAACACAATCAAGGATGAAAGTAGTATTCGATAACCTAAACCTATGGGCTACTAAGCTAGCTTCCCTAAGACCTTGGAGTTTCGCTTCCAATGCAGAGGAGCAACTTTGTAGCTTAACTCAGTGTCGGGATTTAGGTTGCCTATTGATTCTTTTCTAAACCCAAGCTGTAACTCCTATTTTAATAGTTTGGCCCCAAGCTCCATTTATGATAAAAATATCTAGCAAATGGATCAATTAATGATGAGTTTTTAGTCCCCATGTATGGTAGAGTAGATGCAGAGTATTAAACATCGACTTTATATATTTGGTTTGAATTTCTCGAGCTGTAAGAATTTGTTGGCAAAGGTCATCTTGTCTTGCTATAATCAATTGGAAATGGAATAGGGCGTTACAGAAAACACTTTCATTCATGCCTAACCAAATTAGCTAGAGTATTGAGACTAAGAACACGAACCATTCATATTGCCAATGGGAACGATTAGCCAGAATAGTTGGTAACCAAGCTTCAAAGGTAGGATGATGTTCAACTAGGTGCTAAGATAAAAAAATTCCACCAAATTTCTTGGGATCTTGTACATTCTCAGAACAAATAAAGGGAAGTTTCCACCAGGGATTGACAAAGTGAGCAAAAATGGCCTGAGAGACCTTCATGAATTGCCAAATTAGAAGTTGTTAGAAGGGCATTAAGTAAGCATTTCCATAGAAAAACTTTGTATTTTTAGGGTACCTCCATAGCTTATAAACTTCTTCATAATAGAGGAAAGGCTAAGGTGCGGAACTATGGCTAGAAAGTTACCAGTAGGGTTAAGTAAAGCTTCTAAATGTTTCCTAAGTTGTAGATTATAACCCTTCTTTGTTGTAAATATTCCTAAGGCATTCCCTATCCATACCACTGAGTTAGGTTTACTAAAGTCAAAGGGACATGCAGTTAGAGAATTTGGTCAATAAAAGCCGAATGAAAAAGCTGTTGAAGTCTAGAAAGATACTAGGTTCTATTTTGGAAATCCAGAAGGTCAAAAACCTTTAGATTATCATTAAGGGTACCTGAGCAGTTATTTCGAGAAAGTTGTGAAGGACTAACACCCATGATCCAAGCGTCTTCCCAAACTCTTATAGATTGACCATTACCTATGATTTGCACTAAATCTTTACCATATAGGAGGCTATGCCACATACCAGAAACATTGGGTCCAGCTTTAACATGCCAAATAGAATGGGTGACATAGCCCCCTAACCCTGCGTAGGAAACCTAAGGGAACATATCTCATATCAGTCGCAATTGGCTAATTGATTATATGGGTACTAGTTAAAGCTTTCATGCTTCTAGTTAATTAACCTACTATGCAACCATGCATGAGTAATGCTTTGACTCAATTAAAAAAACAAGTTATAAAACATAAACATAAAAGTACAAGTATGAAAGCTTTAACTAGTGCGCACGTAATCAATTGACCAATTACAACTAGTGTAGCACACGTACCTATAGGTTTCCTGGATAGGGCCAAGGGAGCCGTGTTAGTGGAATTTCCATATTTAGCTTATAGAACTTGCACCACTAACTGGTCGGGGTGACCAGTAAAGATCCTCCAAAAAGTTCAGGCTAGAAAGGACTAATTAAATAAGTGCATATCTTTGATGCTGAGACCACCTAGACCTTTAGACAATTTAATAATTCCATGATGCTTCATGTGGATTCCCTTCTTCTCGCCAGAACCCGACAACCAAAACTTAATGAAGTACTTAGATAAAGAGTCTACCATAGTTACTGGTATTTTGAACGATAACATAAGATAGATCGAAGTGGAGGATAAAGTGGATTGAATCAAGGTTAAAGACCTACATTATTGAAAAGATTCCCTTTTCAACTTTGAAGATGTTGTTTAACTTTATATGCCTAAAACTGATAGGTGGCCGACTTGTTCCAATCCTGACAAAGAGGGAGAACCAGCTAATTGAGGATCCCAGTATTAATTTGGAAAGGTAAAATTTGGCACACATTCTCCTGAATTGTTCTGGGAACATTTAAACTAAACATCTATTTTGATTTGGAAAAATTGAAATTCTATCCTGCGGTGACTAAATATAAGGATAGAGCTTCTTAAATGGCTTCACAAGCAGTGTGAGTAGGTGACAATCATGCATGAAAAATAGGTAGGTGATAGAAAGTCTACTTTTGCTGGCTTTCAACCTCACAATAAAGCCAACTTCTTGCTTAGAAGTGAGGAAACTTGAAAGGGCTTTTACACTAGGATAAAGATATATGGGGATAAAGGATTCCCCTATCAAAGAATTGAACCACTTTGTTGTGTAGCCATTTACTAGTACTAAATATGAGACTGTAGTGATGCTCTGCATGATTAGGTGGATTTACTGATCTAAAAATGACATTGTCTGAATAACCCATTTAACAAAGGACTACTATATGCGATCATAAGCATTTAGAATTTCCAGCTTAAGAATTACTTTGTATGCCTGTGGACCACTTTTTTTGTATGTCCAACTTAAGAACTACTTTGTATGACGCTATCTTAGATCATTCTTCCTGGAATAAAAGCATCATGATAAGGAGAGATTAAAGAATCCAGAATAGGCTTTAACCTGCTAACCAAGACTTTGGACATAATTTTATGAAGGTTGTTGCAAAGACTAATAGGTCTTAAATCATTAATGGATTAAATTTCATCCTTTTTAGAATGAAGGTTATGAAAGTTTGGTTCACTTAGCGAAGCATAAAACCTACATTTAGAAAAGCAAGGACAGCTTCAGTAACTTTATTGCCATAATTCCCCGGTACTTCTTAAAAATAATGGGTTGAAGCCCATCTAGACCCAAGGCTTTGAAATTACCAAGTTGGAAAGCAGCTTGCCTAACTTCCTCCTTGGAGAAAGGAAATAAAAGGGACCTCTATTGCTAAAGAGAGAGCTTGTTTCGAATAGATATGCAGATGCTTAACAGAGCCTAATCTCAATCCATTGCTGGGGGAGTATAAAACTGTTCGAAGAAGTTTTGTATGTGTTCTTGGATTTTTGTTTTCAAAAGCATCCACCTACCCTAAGTATCTTATAAAGCTGTTAGGCGAGAAAAAAAAACATTGGTTTTTTATTACTTGATGGAAAAACTGAGTTTTGGTGTTGCCCAATACAATCCATTTAATTCTAGATTTCTGTGCCCACAAGTGTTTCTCTGTAGCCATGAGATTTGAGTATTATTGTTATAAATTTTTGAAGTGGTTGGCCAAGCTTGAGGATTGGTCATGCATAATAAGTTGGGCTTGGATCATCTAATTTTCCACCTTAGCTATCTTTTTTGGTAAACTATTAACAATCAGCTTATTCCAAATATGTAAAGATGGAACAAGTTGGCTGCACTTAGCATTTATTTGAAATAGTGGAGATCCATGGATTGTGGAAGACTAAATACTTCTAACAATATGCTCACATTGGTAATACTGAAGCCAAAAGGTTTTAAATCAATGTGGTTAGTGGAAAAACTACACGAAAGGGTAAATATCCAAAAGGATGAGAGCATGATCAGTTTTTTGGATCCTTAAATTCAAAAGACGATTGTCTGGGGCTATGTTTAGCCAATCTTGGTTAATGAAGGCTTTATCCAGGATTTTAAAGACTACGTGATCTTCTTCTTGACAGTTGGTCCAAGTATATTTAGGACCTCTGCAGTGAAGATGAAGAAGTTGCAACTCCTCAATCAATGATTGTAGATGTTCTGATTCTTAGAAGTGATGAGAATTATCACTTGTTTTCTCCCATTTGAATAGGACTTTGTTAAAATCTCTAATAAATAGCAGGGGCCCAGGGTACTGCTTAATAGTTTCTAATATAATCGCCCAAATGGGTCTTCATTGTAGTACATTAGGGTGCCTATAAATACAAGCTAAATTCTAGGAATGACCTGTAGTATCCTTGAGGTCTATCAAAATGAAGTGAAGACTAGCATAAAAAAGTGACAAGTAGTAAAAGGGTTCCATAACAACCATAAATCCCTCGTCTTTCTATTGCATCCACACAACTAATTACTGAAACCTAAACACCGAAGTGAATTATTTAAGGTAGTAGATAAAGACTTCATTTACATGAGAAATAGAAGCTATTGTCGATGTTGAAAAACCAAGGACTTCAAATTATGAACTGTCATTGGACGGCCCAATCCATAATAGTTAAAACTTATAAGTTTTATGGTGCCTTGGGGGTTTGAGTAGGACCAAACCCCAAAAGTCCATTTGAGGATGAGTTCGTTGTGTGTCTCTCAAAGGCATCCTTAAGCAAAAAAGCTAATTGGATAGCTAGGAACTTTTCATCTTTTAGCACCTGCACTTTAGGAAAAAATCGACTATCCTTGGATAGGAATTGTGAAAACCAAGGTAAAAGTGAACAAGAGCGATTAGAAGGATAATGATCTTCAAGAAGAGCTTCAGAATCATTAGGATAATACTATTTTAAGGTTGTTCGGATAAGATGTGGCTTATTCCAATCTTGTATAGTGTCAGATGTTAAATGCTTGATTCGATACTTTGCCTAATGTTAAGGATGTCTTGTGTTTCTTACTTTGCAATCAACCATGAAACGCTGAGAGTTGGATAAGTGTATGTACATTAAATCCATTTTAGGCAACAGGCACTCAGATGAGGATGAAGAATTTGGCTTGAAGGACCTCAAATAAGCTTCAAGGTGGATCCTCTTGCCAATTCCTCATAGCTGTCATGGATTAGGCTCTTGCCCATATTAATATGTTGTTGATGTGTTCTCTATGATTGATTGAATGATGAAGATGATAAATGGTGCCTTAGGTATTTTCAGGAACTGGTATAAGCTTTGGACTAAAAAACAAAGAATTTTTCGTTAGTGCCATGAATGCTTTTTAAATAAGAGTTACCAGAGGTACTTGTGGTTGCACTTGAAAGATATTCAAGTTCCTCGAGGAGGATTTCAATGGCTTCAGATTCTAAAAGGAAAAAGCCTTGAGGATGTGTAGACCAAGTCCCATATTTGGATCATCATCCTAAAGGTCATCCGGAATTGCCATTACTAATTCTAATTATTCTGGGTCAGATTCATCCGTGTCTTCATCTTCTTGAGGATTAATGACTTGGACTTGATTGTTGCCAAGCTGGGGAATGATATGTTTTTCATTAATGTTGCCAAAAGGGCTGATGGGTGGCAGGTTATCATAGGCAGGGCTAACTGGGGCTATAACGGTGTCTAGTATGCAATGGTCAGTGTCGTCATCTAAGGAGGATTGGTACTGCAAGGCTTCATCTTCCAATTGATTAAGACATCAGTAAAAATCAGTTGTATAGGCAGGTTGCCAATTAATGGTGCTGCGGTCAAGCGGACCAAGGCCTTGTAAGTCCCTAGAAAAAAGAGGTCATGCTTAATCATGGTGAACATTCTCTAAATTTGATAGTTACATCCACTAAAATTGATTACAAAACGTATGAAAGGCTTTAAATAGATTGGAGGAGCAGTGTGTTTTGGATTGCCCAATCCTGCAGCATAGTTTGCAAATTTTGAACAAATTTTCTTATTAAAATTACAACCAACACTCATCTCCATTCAGTGTTCTAAGGTAAAAACCTGGAATAAGAAGGTCAGATAAATGGAGTAAAATTTAAAATTGGATAAAATGCCAACAGTAAGGACGCTGATCAACAAAGTCAATTTCCAAGACTGGTCCAACTCGTTCAACAATATCTTAAGTAACTTATTGGTTGAGATACATAAAAGGAAGATTGTGTACTTGAACCCACATAGGTATAGAATTAAAACTATGATCCTATGGCCTTAAGTGTGGCTATAGTCGTTGAATAGTGATGACTGCTCCATCTATATTCCATGGTGCTTGATTTTCCATTGTCTAAAAATTTTGCCCAGATTGAAATTGGATGGGAAACTAGTTTTGGCTAATAGTGCTAATGGCTTGCACTTGGCTAGTAAGTTGCCAAGCATAATTGATATAAGACTGGAAGAATTGAGGAGTGAATCTTCATCTGTCAATCACTTTGGCAATGAGGGAATGTTGGAGTCTAGCTCAGGTTTCTAGTAGTTGAATGTGATCAAGAGACAAGAAAAGACCTTCCAAAGGGAGATGATTGGCTGGGTAAGTTCCCATTCTTGGAGTAAAAAGGTGTTCTAGTAAGGCATGTTGCTTTGGGGGAATGACATACTTCATAAGGTTGAGGCAAAATTAAAGAACCAAGAAAAGAAGACAAAAGGGAGGCAGAAATAGTGCCACCAAAGAAATCAAACTGAAGTAACAGTGAAAAGCAAAACCCAAAGGATAAACAGGACACGTTGTGAAACAAACTATTGGGTAAAATTTGAGATTAGTAGAAGAAAAACATGAGCAGGAGCTAAAAAAACACTTAAAACCCTTATTCGGTGCAATTAATGTGCCGTTAACCACAGAAAATAAAAAAGAAACCATAAAAACTAACAACAATTAAAGGCACAATAAATGCAAGGTATGACTAATATGAATGGAGAAGACAAGTAAACGGGGTCACAAGCAAATAGAACCAACTAACAAACCTTTAGTAGACATCAACAATGTTAGATCAATGAAAAATATAAAAACCTCCACCAAAAAACACGAAAAATAATGCTGAATTAATTAGGCAAATCGTTAGGGTTTGTGGAAGAAAAATGGAGCTAAACACTTCATGTGAACACTTAAAAGGCTGAAAAGAGGTGTGTTAATCAACATCAACTGACTGATTGAGCACCGCACAACAAGACACAGCCAGAAACCAAGCAGCGAATGGTGGCAGGCGGATGAAATTGAACAAAAAACTATTGAGAAGAGAGGCGCATAATAGCCCCGTGGGAGCCTCCCCACAGAGAGTAAAGAACTTATTGGATAATTGATTTAAAATCTCAAAGTTCTATTTGTTCTTAATAGTCTAACTACCAATGGGATGGTTGAATTAGATGTGCCGAATGAGTTGGGATGGACCAAGGTTTAAACATGTGACTAAAGATATCCGTTAGGGCCCCAAAAAATGTTTATGGGGAAAATCATTTGAAGGTTAAATTGGTACTTGAATAGAGAGTAGAAGTAGTTAACGTTTTTGCACAGAGAAGAGCATACCTCCATAAGTTGTGAGGTCCCTTATTTATGCATGTTATGTGCCATGTAATGACCACTTAAGCATGTCATAAATGTGGGGATTCCTCTTGATGATAGGAATCCTGTGTCACCTAGTCATCATCTTCTTATAAGATTTTTTTCTTGAGTAGAATTCTCTTTCGGTCAGTTCCATTTAGCAAGTTAGGCCCAATAAACTGATTATATTGGGCCGAACCCATCATGGTAATAATTCTTTGGTTGGAATAATAATATTACATCTATAACTTGCAAATAACTAAGCCAAAAAAGATTAGAGCTAAAATCATAGTAAAATAATTAGAGTAAAGTAATGGTTGAATATATTACTTTAACAAAATTTCATTCATCCAAATTCAATGAATTCTGAAAGAAAACAAAATCATATTTTTAATGAAATAATTTAAGCAAACTAATGTGAATAATTTAAGGAATAATGTACTCATATTACTTCATCTAAAAGCCAAGGCTTAATAGCCAACATAAGTTTAACAAAAAAAAAATATTTAAGGTAGACTATCCATAATATGTGACATAAAAGTCTAGGCATAATACATGAAAATACTTAGTATAGAGGCTAAGCTTAAATCAAAATACTCATCTAAGCTCTTAAAATGAAAATACTCATACAAATCTAGGCCTAATACATGAAAATGCTTTGTACAAACAACATGCCAGAGTTGGCATGAAAAAGAAGGCTAGCTTCTAAGGCAAAAATGTTTCTATGTGGCAATATTTTAAACAGAGGTCAAGAAATAAGTCTCCAAGCTTGATGCATAAGCCTATTATTTATAAAAGGCAACAAAGACCACATAAGGCAAGCAGATGTAGTTATGGTTAGGAAGGGCATAATCATCTCATACATATAAAGGAGTATAATGTATCAATATTCTACTGCCCAAGTTATTTCTCAATATATCATCTTTTGGTGCACAATTTGGCTACTAAAGACTAATGATATCAAGAAGTAGCAATTGGTTCCATTATTTGCCTCTACATAACTTCATCAATAAATCTCATAGTCCTATTATTTTTTATGATATTTCCAAGCAACATTGATGTGTGCTTTATTGGAGGGTGTTGTAGAAATTCTACAACAAAATAAAACAAGATATATGAAAAGTAGAATTTGTAGCCCATCCTTATGCAGGTTACCTTTGAGAACTGAATATCGAAGGCACCTAACAAGTCCTTATTGAACATCATTAAGTAGTCTACCTCCTGCAGCCCCAAGTTCCTCAATTTTTGTGACCCTAGAATAGCATAATCATCATTGGAAGGACTTGCAATCCAAGGATGAACACAGAAACATAGTAGAGTGTTATATAGCATTATTCAAAATGGTGGTAGATATTATGGGTAAATTTTGTGAGTGGTCTTTAACTTTTGACGACTATTTCATTTTCATCCCTAACCTATATAATGTTTTATTTAAATCTTGAACCTATTAGAAATATTTCTTTTTAATCCCTAAAGTGATTAGAATCTGTTCAGGGAGATGGCTCTTGTCACATGGTAGTTCAAGCCCTATTTCCTCCATATAACAACAAAGAATGTGTGAAAACTACCACCTATAAGCTTTTGTGAACAATCACTTGTTTTAGGGTTAGGTAAAAGGGGGTTTTCCTGTCAACTAATGGTTAAGGAAAAGCTGAAAAGTCCTACAGAGGCAACAAAAAGCTTAGCAATATTCAATTTAAGGAGAGCAAGGCTAAAACATGGCTAGTTCGAAGGGCCTTGTTATTGGGGGGCCACAATATGGTGAGTGATAAAGATATTTGTTTCATTTAATTTTTATTTTCCTAGTTTTGAAAATGGTAGAGTAGTTTTGTTTATATTTGGGGGAGGACCACGTGGGTGACCTAAATCTCACTGGTCTCTCATCCATTTACCAACCCCGTCTCACATCCTTAACCTCACCCGGGATCAAGCCGGAGTCCATTACTCTCGTTGATTATGGCCGAGATAAGGTCTTATCCAGCTATTCCTCCACTCGTTAGCTTCATCTCGCATTCACTGGGACCTAGTTGGAGTCCAACTGACTTGTCGAATATAGTGTCGTTAGGCTTTCTCCAGCCACTTTTCTGCTCGCTAGCCACATCTCGCCTCCCCAGCCTTCCTTGAGACTGGGCCCAGTTCAAGCAACTTATCGATTATGATGGCAGTTAGGCTTTCTCCAGCCACCCTTCCGTTTGCTGGCCTTATCTCGTGTCCCCAACCTTCCTCGATACCTAGCTAGAGTCCAAGCCACTCATTAATAGTAACACTACCCACCCCAGAAGCCATTAAGTGAATGAAACAATTAAGGATTTGGGGATTTTAGGCCTAATTGCTTAGTCTCAATTTTCATGCATTTTTTTTTGTTGTGTGGCAGAAATAATGCTTAGATTGCCACATCGACGCTTATGAGGCAATAACCGTCCACTTACAGATTCCGTCAGTCTAAGGACTAAAAAGAAACATTTATAATAGTTTTAGGATGACAATAGAATGCTTGATAGGTTAGGGATGAAAATGAAATGGTAAACAAAGGTTAGGAACCACTTGCAGAATTTACCCTAAATGCTATTATACCAAATGTATGAAAATTTAGGCATGTCATTTTGGAGAAGCAAGCGAATTCCAAAATATGTACTTTTTTGTCTCATAAAAGCTATCTTTTTACTATTCATAATAATTAATTTATGATTTAATTTCTTTTAAAGTTTATCATAAAAATATGAAGTTTTTATATGAAAATAAAGCTTTAATGATTATAGCTTCTAAATATCTTTTTAAAGAATTTTTTTCAATACATGTTAATATAAATATATTCAAGTCCATTTTAGTAAAAAAAGGTAAAATAGTCAACTAATATGAAATAGAGGGTGTACTTTATACACCACAAATTAGAAGTGGCAATTGTTATCTGGACAAAACAAAATAAAAACTAGGAACTTAAATAGGACCAAGAAAAACATTAGGAACCATACAAGCAACTGAATGCAATTCAAGAATCCAAACTTTAGAGCAACTCACTGGCCAATAAGGAAGAAAGCCGGCAATTGGTGAAGTCCTGCAAAAAAAAACATAGGGAGGACCCTTAACATGAAGGCAAAGGTGGCCCCAAATCGGCCAAACTCAGTGCCCAAGAAAGCCCTATTTCCAATTTCGAACCTATGGATGACAATCTCTCGATGAATGCAGGGCCAGCTTGTTAGAGACAAGCTCCTCACTTTCTATGGATTAACCCAAGAATTCCTCAATTATAGGCACTAGAGGTTATCCATATATAGTTGGCATATCCATTGTACAGGCTATGATTCAAGCTAGTGTTGAACTGGGACTCAAAGACTAGATGCAATTGAAAGGATTAAACTAAAAGATGCTGGCGGTCATGAGAGCTAGAACATGAGTTCAGTTTTATGAGAGAAGAAGAAGGAGTTTTGAATGATGATGGAGGAGAAAGAAAGAGAAGAGATAGCCACGATAGTGCTAATCTTGACTTAATATGGAAAAGCTACTAATTAACTTATATTAAATCTCACTTAAATCTTATTTTTATTAAAATATCTTATTTTTGAATGAGAAATGTTACGTATCAATATCAAATTAATTTGGAGGTGGTGTATTTTCTGGAATTAAGGTATAAAAAATTACAGTTAATTTACTAGAAAAGAAAAATCTGCAACATGTCAGTCCTAAATTCCACTTATTATGTGAAATGTCCACCATTCCTTTTGCTGATGTATGTGTGTGTGGATTCAAAAGTATTCATAAAAGTTAAAAGCAATAATAGGAGAGTAAAGAAGTCGCATAGGCATGTATAGGAGATATACATTGTCGAGGCAAGATCACCAAAGACCAACAATCTAGGATCTCCATTGAAGTCATGATGACTTGAACTAGGCTTGCCATGGATGGATTGAGCATCATATGTCCTCATAAAGCTGCTATTATTTGCAAGTAGTCTAAAAGAATAGTAATGTTATGGAGAGAGTTAATCAAGGCAAAAGAGATTGTTCTGTTGATAGCAACCAGTTCCACTTCAAGAGTAGATTCACAGTTCTGCCAGACTTAGCCTTTTTGAAGTATTGGAGGAGCACTAGTATCCATCCATAACCATGTTGCTGCTTCAAGGCTAGAAAGCTTTTGCCATGCCTCATTGATGAAGAAGAGTTATGGAGTTTTTAGTTATCTTTTCCTTTTACTAGAACACCTAAGTGTGGCAAAGTGAGTACGGTGGATTTGCCTTAAACAAGGAAAAAGAACTGCTTAAAATCATTTAAAGAGCCCAACTTCTAAATAAGGGCATTTCTTCTAAACATGAAAGACTGGACATTGAATAGAATATGCTAAAATAGAGGATTGTTCCAGCCCAACCATATAATCCAAAAAGAGGAGACTAAAAAGTAAAGTCAGTCCATATGTTGTTTCTTTTGGAAAGCTTGTAAGTTCAGTAGCCATAGCTTAAAAGACCATGTAACTGTAAGCATAAAGTTGAAACAAAAGTTACCCCAAATTTAATTGGATCCTTAACAACCCTGAAAGAGATGAAGGAATGATTCATTATGCAAGTTGTACCTTGAACACTGAGGACTAGTAAAGCTACCATGAGAAGCAAGATTGGCAGCAGTAAGAAGATAATTTAAAAGGCATTTCCAAAAAAACACCTTGAATTTTTTAAAAATTTTTATACCCCAAAGTTTTTTGCATACACAAAAGAATTGGTGTCCTTTAGAAAAACCATGCCTACTAAATTCCAGATTTGTAAATGAGGAGGCCTAGTTGAGTAGCTGGAACACAACACTTTCTTTGAAGAGTATCGACCATTTGGGCTTTCATCGTAGTGGACATAATCTAAATCTGAAGTAGCTAAAAAGGGTAGCATGGTAAGTATAATGTTTGAGAACTATTTAGGAAAGAGGGATTGGATACCATACTTTAACCTTGACCAGACCCCAATAATAAGTCTAAAACTTTGATATTCTCATGAGATGAAAAGTTGTAACATAAAGCCCTAGAAATCTTGATGATAAACCACACAGAAAAAGGCCTAAAAATACTTCAAGTTCTAAGAATCAACAAGAACAAATGTAAAATTGGAGACTTGATCCATAAATACCACACAACTTTTTGAGTATCAAGTGAAGTTCAACAAAACTAAAAAAAGAACAAATCTCTAAGTAATTGTATTAACTTTGAATGATCTGAATGTACAGGCAAGAATTTGACCTTCTCAAGGTAGAAGGTAGGACATATAGTTCAATTATCCTAAAAAAGAAAAAAAAACAAAGCCCTTGTAGAGCTAGAACTCTTAAATCAACTAGAACACATTTAAAACACCCATAATACTAGAAATATGGCTAGGTTTGGCCATAAACTTACAAATTAAACCTAAAATTCAACCTAAATAGATAAATATGCTAAATTATACATGTTCACAATAGCTCAAGCTTAAGTGACCAAATATGGTAACTTAAAGGTTTAGCAGGCTAAGCTACTCCTTTGGCCAGCTCATGTGAACTTAACCAGGTGCACCTAGGGTGGCTTATGTGCACCAATGGGTCCAAAAGAGTGTGGGCTACGTGTTTGGCACCTCGAACCATAATCATGTCTTGGGGTGTGCATGTGGTCCAGGGTGTACGTACCATAGGTGTATGTGTGCTCTAAGGGTGCATGTAGGCCTTGATGCTCCCAAAATGTGCACCACGGTGTCTCTTGCTTCCTTGATGTACCAAATGGCATGCCATGGTGTTCATTCTTATTTCCATGCTCGAAATGTTGCAAAATAAGTCTATGCAATGTCTTTTCAAGCTCCTTAGTTTTTTTCCTTGTCATAAGTCTATGAGTGATCCTTAAAGGTTCCTTGACCATGCTTGAAGTGTTGTCATCAACCGTCTATTCCTTAAAGGATTCATCCTTGAATCTGCATGGTCAACTAAAGAGAGATCATTCACGTTAAATGTAGCACTTACATTATACTCACCTGATAAGTTAAGTTGGTAGGCATTGTCATTAATTTTCTTTATAACATGAAAGAGATCATCTTTTTTTCGATGTAACTTTGTTCTTCTTTACGCGTGAATGTGTAAATGTTCTTGTAACCATCATGTGTTGCCTTCTTATCGAATTTCCATGGGCTCTTGAGTAAAATGTGACAAGCTTGCATAGGAACCATATCACATAACACTTTATCTTGATAAAAACCAATCTTGAAAGAAATGATCACTTACTTTGTAACTTGAATTTCACTGTCATCATTGGGCCATTACAACTTGTAATGTTAAGGATGTTGTTTAGTTAGTCACAATCTTTAACCAAAGTGTTGCTTGCCAAATTTGTGCAACTCCAACCACCAATAATCATGCTACACACCTTGTCATTCACACGGCACCTTGTGTGAAACATGCACTCTCTTTGGTCATCCTATTTTTTAACTTGCACACTTAGGGCCCTTATTGCAACAAAAACAATGAGCCCCTCCTTAACCCCCAATGCTAAGGAATCATCCTCCAAATGTGGCATATCGGGCTATTCATCAAACTCTTCCTCATCCTTGGGCTTAGACTCTGCTCCCTACTCTATGTATAGAACGTTGCAATCTCAAGCCAAATTACCCATACTCCTGTAGTTATAACACACAAATTCCTTAGTTCTTTGATAATTTTGAGGCATAGGGTCCTTTTTATGTGGGAAATGGCCATGGCTCCTTTTGATCCACTTTTGGTGTTAGCCTTTGGTGTTTTTTTCCTTGGTTCCATGGACATTCTACCTCTCCAATTGGCTCCTAGACTTTACATGGAATGTGTTACCCTTACCCTTTATGTAATTCTCTTAACCCTGGTGGCTTGGTGAAGCAAATCGGCCATATCCATATACAGGAGCAGCTCCACCCTATTTGTGATTTTGGGGTTTTGACACTTCAAAAATCTTGCCATGGTGGTCTCATTATCTTCAACAACTCGAGCTCTAATGAATGTTACCTCCAACTCCTTATGGTAATCCTCCACAACTTTACCTCTTTAGACCAATCTTTGCAACTTTTGTTGTTGGTTTTGGAAGTAGTAACTAGGAACAAATCTTTTCCTCATAATAACTTTAAGCTCTCCCTAAGTTCTAATGTGCTCATCATTATTCCTCATTCTTGAAATCACCATATGATTTCACTATACAAAAGCATAGTGAAAAAACTCAATAATGGCTAATTTTACCTTTTTTTCGTTTAAGTAATTATGGCAATATCAATCTTTTGCTCTCATTCCTAATATGCACTTGTGCCTTTAAATGGTGGGATATTGAGCTTGATAGAGTTTACTTAATCATCTTCACGTGGCTCCCCTATCCTTTATGGTCTAAGGGCACTCCCAGCTTTTTCCTCATTTTTCGAGTCTTCTATCCTCATTCCTTTGTCTTTCCTGAAGATAGGGTTATTCTACTTTTACACTTGTGATGTTAATGCCTACCTTTTTGAACTAAGCTCCCTCATCTATAGCTCTAGGTTAGTCAATCTATCCAACACCTTGGCCATCACCAAATGGAAAGTCTCTTTTTATTTGTAAGAATGCTCTTAATCTCATCGGCCATGTTTGTTTTCCTGAAACCAAAGAACTTCACAAAACACTCCCTCATGTGTTTTTAATTAAAATATCACTCACATTCAATTTATTAGAGATAATTACTAAGAAAAGCTAGTCTTAAAAATTCTAAGAAAATTAGATTCAAAGGACTAAAAAATTGTAGAATCTTTGAAAACCATGTAATTTTAAAGATGAAACCCAATAAAAACATAAGACGCAAGAAATTCTACCAATGAAAGATTGTTAGAGTTAGGGTTAGTGCAAAGATGTAAAACCAAATTGCTTTGGGTTGAAAACCAAAAAACCTGTGCAAGAATTTACTATTTTTCCTAGAAAACAACATTTTCTTTACTGTTTTGTTGCTAGATATACTTCAAGATTCTTGTTGAAAAATAAAGCAATGGAAATAATTAATTGTAGCACAAACTCAAAAAATCCTGGTTCTTACGCAAATTAGAATAGACATTGTTAGATTGAAACAACCTTTTTTGGACTTTTTAAGGATTTTTCTATATTTTGGATGTAGGAAATCAGCCGAAAATAATTCAGATGGGTTCTAGAATGTTTTTACTAAGTTTGGTGTGTAGAAACTTTCTTGTATGCAAATTGTGCTCAACTTGCGGCTTATGCACATTTTTTGCTTGAAACAATCCAAACATAGAGAATGAATTAGATGTGAATGAAATTGGAAGGATTAAACAAAATATGAAGGAAACTTCGAGATTTGGAAGTAGGAATTGGAAGAAACAAGGTTGGACACAAATAGCTTCAAAAGGAAATTGAATTAGGGTTTCTCAGCTTCACTTATTGGAATCGAATGAACTAAGTTGGGACAGGCAATGGAAATGACCTGGATCACAGCAAAATAGATTAAGACTAATAAATGTGAAGAAAACAAAGAAGATTGAATGAAAAATAATGGAGGAAAATGTTGTTGGACTCAAAAGACACTAGAAGAACTGAATTGAAGCAAACAAGATGTGATTGCCATGAGACTAGTTGTTTTTTTATTTTTTTTTTGGATTTGGACTTGAAAAAAATGGCTGGAATTGAAAGTTACAGACCTGGAACATATAGAAAAAAAAGGCTTAGAACTTGAAAACCTAAATGGAAAACACAAGAAGAAATGACCATAACAAAACTTGAATGAAAGGAAAACCAAATGAAAAGATAGGGTTTATCCTTTCTTGAAACTTGTGGCTCTGATACCACTTGATGACAAACCATACAGGAAAAGCCTTAAGAATACTTCAAGCTCCAAGAATCAATAAGAAAAAATGTAGAATTATAGAACTTAATCCACAAAGACAACATAATTCTTTGAGCACCAAGTAAAACTTACATAAAACTAAAGAGAGAACAAATCTCCAAGCAATTGTATTAACTTTGGATGATCTGAATGTACCAGCAAGAATTCGACCATCTTAAGGCAGAAGGCAAGTCATATAGTTCAATTCTCCTAGGAAAGAAAAAAAAAACAAAGTCCTTGTAGAGCTAAAACTCCTAAATCAACTAGAACACACTCAAAACACCCATAATCGTAGAAATATGGCTAGGTTCAGCCATAAACTTAAAAATCAAACCTAAAATTCAACCTAAATAGATAAATATGCTAAAATATGCTAAATTATATATGTTCACACTAGTTAAAGCTCAAGTGACCAAATATGTTAACTAAAATGTCTTGTAGGCTAAGTTACTCCTTTGGCCAGCTCATGTAAACTTAACCAGGTAAACTTAACTGGGGCATGAACTTAAATAGCTTATTTCACCTTTTCAATTGGTGCAAGCTCATTGAGTACTCAGGTGCCTCGTCCTTCCATTCATGTTAGTTCAGCTTGAGTTCTAGCAAGAGCAGAAGGATGGCAAAAGGGACAAAATGACATTCCGATAAGGTACTGGTCGGATATGATAAATGAGGCAAATCAGAATGTTTTTACCCTATCTAAAAGAAAGATTAATTTGGAAGAGAAAGTCGATGACCAAAGTAAAATTGAGTAGCGATACGCTATTCTAGGCAGGGCTGAATAATGACTCACCCAGCCATTAGCAGTGAGTCTAATAAGTCTGAACTTTTAAAGGCTAGGGTTAGCTTGGACAGTTCATACCATTTGGGGGGCAATTTCTTGGAAAATACCGGATGTGGTTTTTCCATTGAAAACCAGTAAAACTTTGTTCAAGATGGATAGGGTTGGGATGACATTGGGCTTCCAATATGAGTTTGCAGTTTCTTATGATGGAAGAAAAGAGGTCTAGCTTTGTTATGGTGCTCGGATTGGAATATTCAGTTATTATCTTGCTTGTAGTACCATATCAATGTAAAGGATTTAGCTATGGGTATGGTTTGGCACCTTAAAGGCTTTTATGGACACCTGGAGTGTAAGCTGAAATCGGAGTCATGGGCACTTTTATGGCAGCTCTCAAGGTATGAACAACTACCTTAGTTAGTTATTGGGGAATTTTAATGAACTACTTTGATTATCTAAAAAGAGGGCGATTGACCTCAATCCCAAACGCAGATGGATGGTTTTCAAGGAGTAGTAGTGGCTATGAATTTGATTGATCTCAAGTCCCATGGTGTATACTTCACTTGGAAGCATATATGCTTAAGTGGGGTGCTAGTGCATGAATGGTTGGAAAATGGGCTAGCAACTCTAGCATGTAGAAACTTATTCTTAAAAGCATTTATCCAATATTTCCCTTTTGCAAGCTCTGATCACAAAGGGATTTAGGTTTTTCTGATGGGCAAGCCGGATTTGTTTCAAAACCACATATGGAGATTTGAGTCCATGTGGTTTTGATTCAAAATGTAAAAAGGTTATCAACAGGAGCTCAGGTAACGAAGGAGCCAAATCCCTCATGGATAAATTGGAGGCATGTAGAAAGGATCTGATGGAATGGAGGTGGAACGACACCCATATTCATTTATTGGTTAAACAAACTAAACAGGAGCTAGAGAAGGCGTCATTATTGCCCATAAATGATGAGTTCGTAGCAATGGTAGAACAGTTGTTGAGGGAACTTGGCATGTTGTACGAGAAAAAGGAACAATTTTAAAGGTAACATACAAAGGTTATTTAGTTGAAAGAGGGTGATTAAAATACACATTTCAAAATGCCTAGGGGAAAAAACAACATAACTACATACACAACCTTCATAGAGTGGGTGAAGTGGAGTTGGTTGACCGGTAGGATATTATGGAGGAACCAGCTGGATACTTCAAGCAACTTTTTTAGTCCTCCATCCTATCTTAGTTTGAGGAAATTCTCCTGCATGTGAATTCAATTGTTTTAGAATCCATGAATGATGAGTTGGCTAGGCCATACCGAGTAGAAGAGGTCCGAACAACTTCATTTCAGCTGTTCCCTATGAAATCGCCAGGCCTGGATGGCTTACCCTTACTTTTCTTTCATAAATATTGGCATGTGTTGCATCGAGAAGTATCTGATTTTGTTATTACAATTTTGAATAATGGTGTCATTTCAACGGACTTGAATTTTACTATATTATGTTTATCCCCAAGGTGGGTAATCTAACATCGGTGGTGGACTTCAAATTGATTAGTTTGTGTAACATTATAAAGGCTCTCCTAGTGTTTCCTCTACTTTGAATGTTGAGGTAAGTAAATCCCAGGTTATTTCCCTCAAATAAGTTTTATTAAGCAAGGAAAACAAGCTAAGTAAGGGTTAAGTTGAGCTCCAAAGTGCAATTAATACCTAAAAAGCAAGGAGGGCATTTGGCCCAAGTTATTGGCATGACCGTAATTTCAATGAAATTAGGTTCATGCAAGTGTTTTGAGGTAGATGAGTTAAGATCATAGGTAATTCTAGCCATTTGAACCAAAAGTGAAAGTTAAGGTATTTTTAGCCATTTGAACCAAAAGTGAAAGTTAAGGGTAAAAAATGCACTAAATGAGAAATTGAGCTATTATGTCTTATAATGGTTTAAGTGACTTAAGGGCAATGTGTTTGGGTAACAAAAACCTTTTAATAGGACCAAGGAGTGATGGTGCAGGAAGAGTTTAACTGGCCTAAGTGATTCAAAGTTAAGTTTGAAAGCCAAAGGGTTAAGTGGGAAAGAGTTGGATTAAGTTAGAAAGGTTGGCTATACAAATGGAAGAGATGACACTATTCATCATCTCCACCCATTTGCCATTTTCGTGGCTCTTTTTCCTTCATAGGTTTTCCTCATCAAAGCTCCCAAATCACCTAAAATTCCTTGAAATTTGGAGGTCCCAAAGCCATCCTAACAAACCCTTAGCTTATTTTTGGTGGAAATTGTGCATTTGGAGTTGTTCTTGCAAGTTTTTGGTTCAAACCTTAAGATAAATGTCTTTGATCCTTGTGGGTTAGTTCTAAGCTTGTTAAATGGTTAGAAATCATCTTAATTTCGTGCCCTTGGTGTCCAATTTGGTTGATTCCAAGCTTGGAACTCGAAGGAACCCTTCGGAGCTCAAATGTGCTTATTGCTTGTTTCTTACTTCAAGGAAGATTTGAGATAAGGGATTTAAGTTAATTCAACTCAAATAATGCATAGAAATGTAGTATTACATGTGGAAATGAATTAGAAACAAGACCCATGTGAATTAGCTTTGGGGATTGAAAGATTGAGTAAGTTCGCACGCAATTGCACAATGCTTGACGACACTATTTGGTAATGTGTTGTCAGTGGTGATGTGTCACTATTGATCTTCCAGGAAGCTCGAGTAATGATTCCTTTGGTGACACGTTGCCGATGGCATCACTAATGCATAAGTCCCTCAAGCTCCGAGACCTCAAAGATGTTTCAATCTCTCGGTTATCATCCCTCGGCCAATTTAAGATGTTCCGTAGCCTTAGTTGGGTCTAGAACTCATTCTTAAGTTGGAAATTATGCATTATTTAGGTGGTAGCTAAGTGATATGGTTAAGGTAGGGTAAGTATGGTGGCCAAAAGGGTTAAAGTACTTAAGTTGCTAAGGGAATACTAAGGGGATTAAGATGGGTTTCTGTTTCTTTGTTGACCAAAGTGGGAGGTCATAGACCTTTGGGCAATCAAAAAGAAACCTAAAAGGATTCCAACCAAACCTTAAGGTTTGGTAAGCAAGCCACTAAGAAGCCCTAAGCTAAGCTCGAAAAGCTTAGCAAGTTGAACCACATAAGGCATAATAAGTTAAGGTAAGAGACAGCTATTAAAAACTAATTTTCTAGTTTGAAGGTATTCTCTAAGCAGAAAACTCCAAGTTTCTAAGTTACTTATGGCATAAGGTAGTACTGACCAAAGTGTTTGCCTTATAATTGAGGCTAAGTGAGTACAAGAAAAGTGTGGCTTATCACCAAAAGCTTGCTTGCTTGGGTGAAGAACTAATGATGGATCTTAGTAGATACATGTTACTTCTTCCATATGTATTGTATTTCATAGAAAGAGATTGCCTCTACTAGTGTCAATTGGTGTGTATAACATTAGGGTTACATTTGGGTGCATATAAGATTAAGATGTATGCACATGGTTGTTACTTGAAGTTAAAACAACTAAATTTTTTACGTCTTGGGTTGTTTTGAATTATGTTTTTGTTATTTACCGTGGCACTATTTTCTATGTTATTTTAATTTATTGTTATCGCATAACCAAGACAATGCATGCATATTTCCTATGCAGGAAAAACTAAGTAACTAGTTGCACTTAATAATTTAAGATACTTCACAAGTAATAATTAGCCAATTGTAACCCAAGTGAAATCATAGTTCTCAAAGAGTCTACCAATGTTAGTAAAATTAGGGTACTAGGGCCTCCTGTTCCGCCATAAACATGGTGTATAAATTGGTCTCAAAGGTGATCATGAATCGGTTAAAGGGCATATTATTATGAGTAATATTAGAAAACTAAAGTTTTCATTCCAAGCAGGTTGCTCACTAATAATGCCTAAGTGGCCATTGAAACATGTTGTTACATTAATAATTTAAGGTTGGGAGAGGATGCTTTAGTGTTAAAGCTTGATATGGCCAAAGCAAGATCAAGGTGGAATGGATTTTTGTAAGAACGATTCTATGTTAGATGGGTTTCAAGTTAGAATAGGTTAATTTGGTGATGAACCGCGCAAAATCAACATTTTTTTCAGTCCTAGTGAACAGGGAACCTTTTAGGCAATTTTTCCCATAGAAAGGTTTATGCCAATGGGATCATCTCTCTCAAGTTCTATTTCTTTTCTGTTCCAAAGGATTGTCAACATTGTTTTATATGACATAACATAGTCAGTAAATTCAAGGGGTGGCAATTAGCAAGTATAGCCCTATAGTGTCTCATTTATTGTTTGCTAATGGTAGTATCTTATTCTTATGGGCAAGGGAAGATGGTTTGAAGTACTTATTGGCTTTGTTGTAGCTATATGAATGTGCTTGAGGTTAGATGCTTAACATGAGGAAATCCTCCATCTTTTTTGGCCCTAATTGTCATAGTTAGCTCAGGACAGGATCATGCACTTGCTCAATACTTAAACCAGCTTTAAAGCAGATAAATATTTGGGGTTTTCATGGCTTTTGGGTAGGAAGAAAATGGCCCAATTCGATTATCTTATAGATAGAATTAAGAAAAAGCTAGATAATTGGAAAACTTCATTGCTTTCTCAAGCAAGTTGGTGTATTTTGATTAAATTGGTAGTGTAGGTCATGCTGACCCGCTTGATGAGTTGCATCCTTATTCCAACTGAAGTGTTTGATAAATTACCGTCACTATTCTCTCAATTATTCTAGTCATTGGATATGGAAGAGAGGAAAATTGTCGGTGTGTTTTGGACAAATTATGCCTATTGAAGCGGGTTGAAGGGCTGGGCTTTAAAGACATATCGACTTTTAACTTAGCCTTCCATACAAAGCAAGCTTGGAAACTTGTGCAACATCCCTCATCCTTTGCTTCTAAGGTTTTGAAGGGATGGTATTTTCCTTTCTCAAAATTTTTCTAGGCTTCTATGCAAAAATGCTTATTTGGTCATCTTCAAAGATTTTTTAGCCTGTAGGGAAATTCTTAAGGCTTCTTTTTTTTGGAAAATTGGTTACTAGGAGAGTCACCTAAGCTCATCACTTGTCTTGTCCTAGGAACTGAGGATTGGAGAGTTGGCCATCTAATAGATTATTCATGTTTTCAATGGAAACATGCAATAGTAGATGCCTTGCTTCACCCTTCGAATGCTAAAGTCATGAAAGCCTTTCCTTTATCTCCTTAATTCTCTAATGATGTTTTGATATAGGGAATGACAGATAATGGTTAGTTCACTGTGAAAATAGCTTATTATGTCGCTTATGCATTATCCATGAGAAGAAACCCTTATATTCACTTAGATTTTTAAGTGTGGCTTTAGAAGCTCTCTCTGCCACCTCGAGTTCAGTTCTTTTTTTGCGGTTTTGTTTGAAAATGCTTCCCACTTGGGATAATATGCTTTAGTATGGCTTGGAGGTGCCCTTAGTTTGCATGGTATGTGGCATGTCCAACAAAAGTGCACCTCACTTGCTCTTTGAGTGCCTTTTCTCAATTCTGGTATGATGTTTTGGAATTAGAAATGCCCTTCAATGTAAATGGTTGGCATGAAGGTTTGAGGTCATTTTTGCATAGGAACAAGGCATTATCACTTTTAACTCCATTCACATCATGGTATCACAACCGATTTGTCCATGATTTTGCTGGCCAGACACCCAGAAGCGTAACGCGGTTGATTATTCATGGATCAAGGGTTGGTTGAGCTGTGGCACTTTAGATCATTGGGTGGTTCTCCCAAGTAGGCCTTCATCATTAACTTGGCAACCCCTAACATTTGGTTGTTATAAAGTGAATGTGGATGCAGCGCTCTCTAAAACAGACAAACAAGGGAGTATCAGTGTGATTAGTAGGAGAAGTGAAGGTGAAGTGTGCTTTATTGTGTCCTTTACATTTCACTACAATAGGGGAGACCCACTCTATTTAGAGGCACAAGCAATTCTGTTGGGTTTAAAGGAGGCTAAATGCTTTGGACTTACGCCGTTGATTATAGAGTCTGATTCTCTTCGGTTAATTTCTGAGCGTTAGAATGGGTCACCCCAGCTTTGTTTTACTTCAGTGTTTTGTTAGATAAGTATCGTGTGTTAGGTCAGTCTTTTACTCATTGTGCTTTCGCTTTTTCTAGGCGTTTAGCAAAT
Source organism: Aquilaria sinensis (assembly GCA_005392925.1). Classification (NCBI taxonomy): domain Eukaryota; kingdom Viridiplantae; phylum Streptophyta; class Magnoliopsida; order Malvales; family Thymelaeaceae; genus Aquilaria; species Aquilaria sinensis. The sequence continues at coordinate 103,978 of SMDT01003321.1, read as the reverse complement.
GTGGTTGTCCATACCCTAACAAGAAAGGGTATTCGTTCGTTAGATAGAGTTTCTTGGGTTTCTTCTTATTTGGACTGGTTACTTGCTACTTTGAGCTCTCATTAATGAGTCTATTATCTTCCGTTCAAAAAAAATATATATTTTTCAACTGGTATATGATTTGATAAATAAGTTTTAATTGTATACTATAAAATAAATAATGAAAGACATATTTAGGAAAGATAAAAAAAATAATTAGCCAAAACCCTCTTTGCTGCATTTTGAGAAGTTATCATTAAAATTTTTAGATGATTTCCTGATCATGAAAATTATTAAACCAACAAAAAAACAATAAAAGGTAGGATAAATAGCTTTTTGTGAACTCACTCTAATCATCAACTCATCCAATTGCCAAACGAGAATTAAAGGAGAATATCCACGTAAGAGTAAGACTTGCCACTCTCGGTTCGCCCCATGCTTAGCCTTTCTTCCCGGTAACAATCCAAATTAGTTGCAATATAATGATTATAATTATGATCTTTTGAGTCTGATTACGCCCATCCTTCCACTTCACGATTTGGAGGGTCCGAATCCCAATCGATCTCCATTCTAGGGTTTCTTCTTTTCGGATCGAAATGAAGCTCTGACGACTTGTTCGGCTTCCGATTATTTCTTCTCGAATCCTTCAGACGAAGATGAAGGAGTTGATCGGGAGGCCTGGCTCGTTTAGTGGGTTAGCGTTGCGGACTGGTCAATGCGCATTTGCGGCTGCGTCCATTGGAGTCATGGTTTCCGCCAGTTCCTTCTCTGAGTACACTGCTTTTTGGTATTTCTGATCTCTTCCTCTCGATTTCGCGTTTGCTTTTCGTTTTAGAAATTGGGTTTTTCTTCCTTCAGCATGGTGTTTGATTTCACACTATTGGGGCGACAGTTTATGACCAGGCTCTGGGAGACTGACAAAAAAGAGTTGATGTCGAGGGGCTATTAATTTCCAGTATTTCAATAACTTAGGGACTTGGAGATAGTTATTGATCTAGAAACCATGAGACTTTTGTCAGGCCTGAAGAGCACTGGTTAAGTCATGTCGGTCTTCCTCGCAAGATCGATTTGTTTTTGGGTGGGCGTGTGAACAGTACAGGAGCAGGGGTTAGCTTTTCTGGTAAAAGTTCTGGTGCTTCTCGTATAGCATTTTGCTTGTGAAGGTTTGAACTAGGGATCTTCAGGAAAATCTTTTAGCTTTACAGGTTTCTGTTATAGGGCTATGAGAAAATTTCCAAATAATTTGGTTCCCCAAACAGGTATTTTAATATAAACTTGGCTGCCTTGCTCGTGATTGATCAGACAAGCCTTGTTGATGTTGAACAGCTGATCTTTTTCTCCTCTCAGAATGTAGATCACCCTCGTTGAACTTAGAGCTCTGTATGTCAAGTCTGCACCTTCCCAGCATCGGCTCAGATGCCTTGTTATAAACTTTATGCTATGCACTTATGGTATCATGTGATTTGTGGTTTTGATTGAATTTGCTTCAGCATGGATCCTGTTTTCTGTCGCAGACTGTTATTGTTGTTTCGTAAACAGCAATTTGATTCTCCTTTTCATTTATGTTATTCTCTCTCTGTTCATAAGAACCTTTCTCACCTTCTGGTGCCTTAGAAACGGTCAAAGGGTGAAAAATTTAAGCATAGCTGGATATGGGATTTATAAGCGTGTATTGACAAATTGATGGAATTCTGTGGGTTCAAGATATAATGCTTTAGATGTGTGCAAGTATTTATTCTTACCCAACCTTTGATGGGTTTGCCTTCCTGCTGCTTCAGCTATTTGATTGCTTCGATGGGACTTCAACTTCTTTGGAGCTTGGGACTTGCATGTCTAGATATCTATGCTTTAAGGCGTAAGAGGGATCTTCAGAATCCTATTCTAGTGAGCCTTTTTGTTGTAGGTGATTGGGTATGTAACTTATTCTTGATAAATTCTGTGATTGTTTGCTTTACCAAATGAATACATCTGAGCAGATCATTGTCTGACAACCATCAGCAGCAATTTTCTTGAAGCTTTCATAACTTTCTGTCTTTTCCTCAATATCTTAACCTTATCTTTCATAATTCTGTCAAACTTTTTTCTTAATTTAACGTCTATAACTGTCTGTGATTTTGTTTTCCTGATAAAATCATAGAGATCAAATAGAAGTTGAATTTTTGTCCACTGGTAACTGCAATAAAAGGGATTCAAAGTTAATGCATAATGTATCCACTTCTGCTTGGGCCAGCTATGTTTGTTTAGAGAACTTAGAAGGCTTGAAGCTAATGTCCTGTCTACTGAACTGCTTTGCGTTCCTTGATATGGTGTTGTGTGGTTGGCTTTGTTTCTGTAAAGAGATAGGCTAACAGAACTATGTTGCACTTGTGAATATGCAGGTTACTGCAACATTGTCACTAGCAGCTGCATGTGCATCAGCAGGGGTTATAGTTTTATTTGCAAGAGACTTGAATTCCTGCAAGGAAAACGCACTTGAGTGCAAGAGATGGGAGGTATCTGTCTCATTGGCATTCGTTGCCTGGTTTTTGATCGCGGTTTCTTCTCATGTAATGTTCTGGATCTTAGCTTCAGTCTAGATCACGGGTGGTTTCCTCACATCTGAAAGAAATTATGCGTCAGTAACATGTAAATGCCCTTTTTTTTTAAATCCCTTCTCGTGCGTCGTTTTTTGGGTTTGGTCAAATTTTCACAGTGCTCTAGTTCGTTTGTAGCTGTGCAATGGCCATTGTTGGCGGTTGCCAAATTTGAATCAAGTAATTTGTTTCCAGAGCCATGGAAGTAGATACAACTGTCCAAAATCTGTTTTGTGAATTCTATATACAACTTGTGGCTGCGATGTCTTGTGCGTTTCTGAATCTGGAGTATTTGTTTTTTATTCCCCTCGAGTATATTCTTATCTTTGTTTTCTTACCTCCATTTTTTTTTCCTTTGGTTTCAAATACAAGGTCAAAAACAATAAGAGAAGTTAGGATCTTAAGCAGAAAAACTTCAGATGTGGACACCACGTCATGCCATCATGTATTTGATTTACAGGTCATGCACCATGTTCATGCGCTTCTTCTAAAACTTGCTAATGGTAGAAGGAACCATTTCGATCACATATCGGGTCAGTTTGCCTCCTCATCTATTTATGGTTATCAATTAAACCCTCCTGGCAAAAGGGTCATTTGGCCTGAAATTTGACGAGTAAATAAAAAGAAAACTATGACCATGTTGCCTCGGTTGGAAAACTTTGTCTTGCACCATTTCATCTTTTAGAAAAGCCGTTATGAGATAGCTATATCATGGACATGGGTAGGGATAAGCTGAGAAAGTTTTAGGAAATTTGCCCGCTTCTTTAAACCTAAAAGACTTTAAGTTGCAATAATGCACATTTGGTGGGAGGATGGGGATTTGGACGCCAGTCTAAAAGGTTGGTGGCCACAGCCTCAATTGACACTCCGTAACACTGGTTCAATTATCATTCTTTTGAACTAAAGACATTACGATTTCCATCCAATTCGTTTTAACTTTGGTTAATTGACTATAAAATGACTTATTTTTATTTTTATATTTTTTTAATTGAAACTAATTTTAATTAAAAGTTAATATTATGTAGTTGCAATAGTCAATTGAAAATACAACTTTTATAATCTTATTAAATTTTTATGAATTTTTCTAGTTTCAAGTTTTAAAAAAAAAAAATTCATAAAAATTTAACATCCTAAAAATTTACTTTCAACTTGATTATTGCATCTACATAACATTGACTTTCAAATGAAATTAATTTCAGGTAAAAAAAATGTAAAAAAAAAAATTGGTTGACTTTAGACAAAACGAATTAACTCTTCATATCGAGCGAAGATATATTAAACAATGAATTGAGGCTTTTGGGCAGTTGAATTTCTAGTTAAACTTGTTGCATGCTACTCCCACGGTTTTGTATTTCTGTGTTTTTGCACAATTTACTATTTTAAGTTGTTCCAAATCCTTGTATCATTTTTACATTTAATAAACTATTTTATCATATTGCTCATAAAAGTATTACTTTACCGCATTCTTCGTACAATTTACACTAAAAGCATTATTTTGATATTCACTTTTCCAATATTTTAAAAAATTTGTGTATAAAAATAGGAGGACAAAAATGAAAATAGCAAAGAAATTGTTTTCTCTTTCTTAATTTACATGTGTCATTTACAAATCGAGTAGGCAAACTAGGCGGTGTATTATTTCTTATCGTAATAAAAGCAATGATTAAACGCTAAGGGGGTTACAAGGGTACGCTGAGACTAGGAGTGGATGTGGGTCGGGTTGGTTTGGTTTTATGATGGAACCGAACTAACTTGAATGGTCTTGGTTTTAAAATTTTTTTATCCAACCCGAGAACCGAGAATTGAACAGAACCAGAATTATGGTTCTGGGTTTCTTGGTTTTGGTTCTTGGGTTTTTCGGTTTATATCATATACCTATAACAACAGCAAAATTCAATAAATTTACATCCATAATCAGTTTTATGACATATTCAACATAATATACAATTAAATTAATATTTAAATATATGTACTTAGATACATTCAAAAGAGTTTAAAATGTTGTTCTTACAAAAATGATTCAAAAGAGTTGCTTACGGGACATCTTTCATCTCAACTAGTTTACTTCCTTTCAGTAATTTCAATATTGGTATGACATTTAATATGAAAAACTGAGCCTTTAAGACCATCTTCTTCAGTATCAAAACCTAAAATATGTTGATGTCATTAATTTTTAATTTTACATGACTCATAAATGAAAAAAATATCATAATTGTGTCGTAAAGAGTAGTCTGGAATAAAAGATCAAAAGCAAAATGACCTAGGAGTTGTGGGTCTATGAAGCAAAGTGATTTAAGTGAATATGGAGAAATTTCATAAATGATCCCACAACTTCCATACTGTTTCAATTTGAAACATCAGTTTAAGAGTTTAATATAAAAACACAAAATGACCATCATAATACTTCAAAGAAATATGTGTGTGTGTGTATAGATATATTATTAATATTATAATTTTTATTATATAATTATATATATATCTCGGGTTCGGTTCTACCTCGGGTTGGTTCTATATGGAACCAGAACTAACCAAAAAACCATCGATTCTCCTTTATGTAAAACCAATCCACGAACCATGATTAATTTTTACTCAACCCAACACAATCCAATGGGGATGGTTCTGGTTGGGTTTCGGGTTTACCCTACCCATACTCACCTTAGCCGAGACTATGTTTCTGCTTCTATAATGGTAGAATCCATAATTGTCATTCATAGCCCGGTGGTATTACAAAAGTGGGGATTGGAGACCCCTTTAGCACCATCAAAGAATTCATCTATTAAGGGAGGGGAAACACTTTCAGTTCAAAATTTTTGGCAACTTTTTTGTATAAGTCCTGAAGCTTTATGATTTTCAATTTGAGTCCTAAAACCTTCAAATCTTTTGCAAGTTTTCTATTTAAGTCCTAAAAATTTAAAAATTTCTATTTAAGTCCTAAAATTTGTAAAATGTGTAAACAATTAGTCCTAAAATTTAACTCCAGAGTAATTATTAGGTTTGATGCATAATTCTAACCAATTTTGGCTTACCTACTACTTGATTTGACTAGACTTGATTTAAGTGAAGAACTTAAATTGAGCTTGATTTCAACTTAGTTAAAACATTTCACAAATGTTGTTAAACTTGGCCCAGAGAGTGACTCAAAACAATAACTAGGTCACAGGTCAACTGTTTGGTTTTGGGTCAAACTCACTCAAACTCGGTTACCTAGTAAAGGCTTTGGGTCACGGTCCGACTCTGTTCAACAGCAAATCCATGTCAAGTTTAAAAACACGCATTTCACTTGTTCATGTCTTTTTTAATTTTGAGTTCAAACAAATTACTAAGCTCAATATACATAATGCTCACCAAACTTTTTTTTTATTTTACAAAAGATTCTTCATTCCAATTAAAAGTGAGCTAAATAATATTTTACAAACAAACGACAACATAAAACTCTAGGGGATAATAGAAACATGAATCTGGTTATTAAAAGACTACTTATTCCTGTAACACCGAATAAAAAAAAGAGAGTCGGATAAAATTGAACTTTCCAGATAATCCAAAATAAATCTAGAATAGAGAACTCACAAATAATTAAACAAAGCTCAAAACCAAGCTGATAATGACCAATATCTATTAAAATAAAAAGTCTACCTATAAACCTAAAAAATAAAAACTAACTTGATTCTATGTAATTATGTCCATATCTATTGCTAGGTATCAGGACACTGCAGTAAAATTGAGATTCTGATAAAAAAAAAAACTTAGATCTATTGTTGTCTGCCTCCAATTGAAGCTTCATCTATCATATAAGAGTCTCAAAATGCTCTTGAGCACTAGGGTTTGAAAAAAACTACATCTACTACAAAATATGATAAATAATGTCAGATAAGGTTATTTAAGTAATAACAAGAATGAATGAGAACCAGGCAGATCCGGATTGAAGTCCAAGTTTGTTTGAAAATGAAAGATAAGAATTGAAGGGGATGGCACTTTTAGAATGCTCACCAAACCATATCCACTTTTGATCTGATAAGGACTATACTGATCAGAAAAATATTACAAGGACTAAATCCACAGTTTTGCGCAAAATAAGGTCAGAGTAACACATTTTATTTAGTTCAAATTGGCGTCTGAAGAGCTCAAACGCAAAAATTAAACATCGGAAACCTCCTCGGAGGTGATGCTCATAATGCACTCAATTTGGTGGGCGACGTGTTTCATGACGGTCGATTCTGCCGCATCTCATCCAAGCATGACGAAGCCAATTAACATCCCAAAAGCCTTCATCGTCTTTAATTCCACCTTTGTTGTCTTCTCTATCATGGCGGGGTTGATAACTTCAAGCAGCCGTTCTTCCCCTATCACCTTCTTCATGTAAACCACCAAGCTCACGTGCTTGTCTCTTCTGTTAAAATCGATCGCCTTCTTTGAAGTCAAAATTTCCATCAGAACTACCTGAAATTGTAAACGTCGCTTTTATCTGTCAGCTGGAAGCTGCAGTAATGTTCGTGATCGAGATAGCCTACGGTTCCTTGGGCAAAAGTGTAGATGTGCGAGTCTTCAGATTCCGCGCTTCCTACCAATCTCGAAAGCCCAAAGTTGGAGACTTTCGCGTTTAGCTTTTCGTCTAATTGAATGTTGCTCGATTTCACGTCGCAGTAGTAGATGGGCAGCATCGTGGCGGCGTCAAGGTAGCTAGGCCAGGCCTTCCACCATATGGTAGGCGATACGCAAGCGGTGCCTCCACAAGAGGGGAGGGCATTTATCTGTGTTGCAGTGAAGGTTTTCGAATAAAGTCCCATTTAGGATGAACTCATGAATTAAGAAGGGAAGTTCTAGTTCAACGCAACAACCCAGAAGTTTGACAAGGCTTCTGTGGTTGACTTGGCAGAGAATTTGGACTTCATTCAAGACTAATTCCGTGCCTTTGGTGCATCCAGGCTTGGTGCGCTTAACGGCAGTCATGGTTCCGTCTTCAAGGATTCCTATGAAGACTTCTTTAAAGCCGCCTGATCCAATGAGGTTGTCTTTGGAGAAGCTGTTGGTTGCTCTTTTTATCTCTTTTCCAGTGAAGATCGTCACTGCCTTTCCCGTGTTTCTGGGATTTAGTCTTTCTGATAGCTCTTTGATCAAGTTCTTCTCGATCTGTTTCTTCATACTCTGTTTGCGTCGCTTGTGTGCTATAATTCCCGCAGCTGAAGCAAGTGAGAATACCACAACTGCATCACCCATTCCTAGAAAAGGTATCGAGCATTAGAGATCCATGTCTTGGACATAAAATCAGGTTTTATTATTGGCTTTTGTTTTTTAACATACCACCAACGAGTGTTATAGGTTTCTTTTGCATTTTGCACCGGCTTCCAAGTTAGCACTTGTCATCTGGACGAAAAGAAGATTTGAATTAGGAGGGCTATGCTGATATATATAGATCAATTGCTGGCTATTAATGGGATCCCAGTTGAATCCTTTCTTGCAGTAGCATCTCTTCCATCCAAAGCTGACATGATCAGCCTTGCACTTTGAATTCAATATTTCCTTTCAGTCCCTTGGTATCTTGCAAGTTGGTTCTTGTTGTACTGCCCAGCTTATCTCTAGTCCTGGCTCGAGCCATTGTTTGGGCGGAACTGTGTCAGCTAAATTAACAAAGCTTTGGTATATAGAACATCTGTCCGTATGATGTTGAAGGAAAAAATCCCAAAGAGTCAATTACTGACTCGTAAATAAGGAATGGCTAGCTGTAAACACATATTTATGATTGATACTAGGCCATAACTTACGGGCCTAATAGGCAATATCTGTATAAAGCATTGTAAACACATTCAATAGAGATATATGGAGTAAAACTTCTCCACGCTTTTCTTCTTCTCTTTATGGTATCAGAGCAATGTTCCGAAACCTGTTAGAACAACACAATCAAAACACCCATGGCAAGAGACGGTGAACAGAGGATCGTAGAGCATGGAAAAGGACCAGGTTCCTCAAGGTCTCAAGAATCATGGGAAAATCCAAATCACCCACTATTCCTCCATCATTCGGATCAACCAGGTGCAATGCTCGTAACACAGCCTTTAATGGAGGACAATTACACAACATGGGTTCAATCCATGAGCATGGCTCTCACAATCAAAAACAAGAAAGGCTTTGTTGATGGATCCGTAACGAGGCCAGATGATGGAATTGAAGAGCAACAACAATGGGATCGATGCAATACATTGGTCAAGACATGGCTGCTGGGATCGATGTCGAAAGAAATCTCGGCCAGTGTCATCCATTGTAGAGACGCAAGAAGCATGTGGCTGGAAATTCAAGAGAGATTCTCACACACCAACACTGTCCAGCTGTTCCATGTAGAAAACGCAATCCATGATTGTGAACAAGGCACCAGTTCTGTAACATCATTCTTTACCAAACTCAAAGGTCTCTGGGACGAAAAAGATGCACTTTGTGAAGTTCCACCTTGCACCTGTGAAAGTGCGAAGGAAATCAAGGCTTACATGGAAACCCAGAAAACGATGAAATTTCTCATGGGTCTTAATGAAGCCTATGCTGCACTACGAAGCAACGTAGTGGCCATAGATCCGCTCCCGAGCGTAAATAAAGTATACTCAATGGCACTACGCCATGAAAAACAAGCAGGAATGTCAAGTGGCAAAGCATCAACATAACCAGAAGTGGCGGCCTTTGCTGTAAAGAGGGGAGATCGAAGTCTTGGCCCTGGATAAAGTGAAACAAAATGTGAGAAATGTCACAGAACAAATCATAGCACCAAGGAATGTCGAGCACACCTCAAGTGCACGTTTTGCAATTTGAAAGGTCACATAATTGAATATTGTCGCAAAAGAAAAGCTGCTGAAGGAGGACAAAGGCGCTCGAAAGGAAATCATGTGGCCTCCACACTCGCTAAAGAAGGGACAGTGACTAACTTTCCCTTCTCACAGGAGGAATGTCAACAGATCATGAAACTATTAAACATGAATAAGGCCACCACAGCAAACCAAGTCAGTAATTATGAAGAACTCTCAGGTAAGAAATTCTCTTTCTCTGTTTATGGCAAAAACAATATTTGGATATTGGACAGCGGGGCAAGTGACCATATAGTGTGTACACCTTCTCTTCTCACATCGATAGAACCTGTTAATGATCGCTTTGTTAAGTTACCAGATGGCAATTCGGCTCAAGTCACTCACATTGGCAAAGTGGCTTTCTTTCCCCATCTTGTTCTCCATAACGTCTTATGTGTGCCGTATTTCTCTTTAAATTTGATCTCTATCAGTAAGTTAGCACTTGATTCTTTTTGTATCACCATCTTTTTCAAAAGGCTTTGTATTATACAGGACCTACGATCGGGGAAGATGATTGGGATGGGAACTGAGCAGGAGGGACTATATTGCCTCAACCAAACAAGGAAAGGAACATACAACTCCATCCACGCCCATCAACCCAATCTTTGGCACCAACGACTTGGCCACCCCTCTAGCAAAATTTCCATGTTATTTCCTTTTGCAAGAAATAAAGCTTGTGACTCAAGCAAATGTTCAATTTGTCCTTTGGCCAAACAAACCAGAAACTCTTTTCCAGTAAGTACCATTTCAAGTGAGTCCCCTTTTGATTTAATACATGTCGACATTTGGGGGGGTTACCATGTACCTTCAATTTCTGGGGCGAAATACTTCCTCACCATAGTAGATGACCACACCAGAAGCACTTGGGTTTATTTGATGAAACATAAGTCAGAAACACGAGGTCTCTTGGTTCATTTTATTCATTTGATTGAAAATCAATTTGGAAAGTTGGTGAAAATTGTGCGTAGCGATAATGGCCTCGAGTTCAAACTAGAACAATTTTATTCATCAAAAGGAATAATTCACCAAACCAGTTGCGTCAACACACCACAACAAAATGGTGTGGTTGAACGCAAACATAGGCATTTGCTCAATGTTGCTCGAGCCCTTCTTTTTCAAGCCAACCTACCTAAACATTTTTAGGGGGAAGCCATACTTACCTCAGCCTACCTCATCAATAGGACACCAACACCACTGCTCCAGAACAGATCGCCTTTCGAAAAGTTGTTCAATAAGGAACCAGAATACTCGCATCTACGAGTTTTTGGTTGCTTGTGCTTTACATCAACACACCATAACAAACCCACAAAGTTTGATCCCCGTTCAACCAAATGCATCTTCCTAGGGTACCCTCATGGCCAAAAGGGCTATCGTGTTTATAACCTAACCGAACACAAAATTTTTGTTTCTAGAGATGTCTTATTCTACGAAGACTCATTTCCTTTCCAATCCAATAACTCACCAACCAATCCTACATTTCGATTACAAATGCCACCACCTTCCATTGAACCTACCATTACGCCCCCCTTACATTATGCACCTAACAATATCCAAACTGATACCAACATCCCTGAAAATCCTACTAGCCCTCCCATACCATCAAAAGAGACCGACATATCAGCTGAGCCTGTCACCTCACACCGAACGTTCCTGGACCACCTCCCATGTCCACACTCACCTCGCCACCTCGACGATCGTCACGACCCACAAAAACACCAACCTTCCTTCAGGATTTTCATGTTGAGGCTACCCTCCCATCACGATCCACCTCTTCATCTTCATCGAGCTCAGGTACTGCCCATTCTCTCTCACATGTGCGATCTTATGACAGGTTGACTCATAATCATAGAGCCTTCACTACTCATATTTCCCTCCACAAGGAACCTACTTCCTTTTCACAGGCTGTTCAAGTTCCCCAGTGGAGAAAGGCCATGAAAATGGAGATAGAAGCCCTTCAAGCCAACCGTACCTAGAGCTTAGTCCCTCTACCACCAACTAAGCACCCAATCGGGTGCAAATGGGTCTACAAACTAAAGTTTAAACCAGATGGGACCATCGAACGCTACAAAGCACGTCTCGTAGCCAAGGGGTACAACCAAATCGCAAGCATTGACTATTGTGAGACGTTCGCACCAGTCGCCAAGTTAACAACGGTACGTGTATTGCTTAGCCTTGTAGCTATACAAGGATGGCATCTGCATCAGTTGGATGTCAATAATGCATTCCTCAATGGTGATCTATTCGAAGAAGTATACATGCAACTTCCACCTGGGTTCGGACGAAAGGGGGAGACTAGAGTTTGTAAACTTCATAAGTCCATCTACGGATTGAAGCAAGCCTCACGACAGTGGTTCACTAAGCTCTCTACGGCACTTAAGTCAGCTGGTTTCCACCAATCCTTGTCAGATTACTCCTTATTCATCCGAACTCGCCCAGGTAAATTCACAGCATTATTGGTTTATGTTGATGACGTGATTTTGGCAGGAAATAGCTTGGAAGACATCCTGAATGTCAAGAAGTTCCTTTCCAGTCAATTTAAGCTAAAAGACATGGGACAACTCAAGTATTTCTTGGGAATAGAAGTTGCACGGTCGAAGAAAGGAATAACGTTATGTCAAAGGAAGTATGCCTTGGAAATTCTTGAAGACACGAGTTTTCTTGGAGCGAAACCCTCACGTTTCCCAGTTGATCAGAATTTATCATTAACCCTGACAACCGGTGATCTGCTAGAAGATCCATCTCAATATCGAAGACTAGTGGGACGATTAATATATCTGACCATTACAAGACCAGACCTTGTATACGCAGTACACATATTAACTCAGTTTATGGACAGACCCAGGCAGCCGTACCTCGAAGCTGCACACAAGGTTCTACGATACATCAAGCAGGCACCTAGACAAGGGATCTTTCTACCTGCCACAGGGCCACTAGAATTAAAAGCTTTCTGTGATGCTGATTGGGCTCGCTGCAAGGACACTAGAAGATCTGTGACAGGATACTGTATCATGCTTGGACATGCACCAGTTTCATGGAAGGCAAAGAAGCAAAGCACAATTGCACGGTCGAGTGCAGAGGCGGAGTATCGTTCCATGGCAACCACGTGTTGTGAGATAACTTGGTTACGAAGCTTGCTGAAGGATCTAAACGTGGAACACGCACAGCCTGTAAAGTTATTTTGTGACAACCAGGCGGCCATTCACATAGCTTCAAATCCAGTGTTCCATGAACGTACGAAGCACATAGAAATCGATTGCCATGTAGTACGTGAAAGGTTTGAGAAAGGAGAGATCAGAACTGCACACATTCGGACTAAAGAGCAGTTGGCAGACTTGTTTACCAAGCCTCTAAGTTCAGCACAACTCGATACACTACTCAGCAAGTTGGGCGTAATCAACATACACTCCAACTTGAGGGGGAGTGTTGAAGGAAAGAATCCCAAAGAGTCAATTACTGACTCGTAAATAAGGAATGGCTAGCTGTAAACACATATTTATGATTGATACTAGGCCATAACTTACGGGCCTAATAGGCAATATCTGTATAAAGCATTGTAAACACATTCAATAGAGATATATAGAGTAAAACTTCTCCACGCTTTTCTTCTTCTCTTTATATGAACTTGGAGCTTATGGGATGTGTAACATATATCATATTGCTAATGCAAGGGGTTGCCTTGCCTTTGATGTAGTTGTGGCATATGCTACTGGTTGAGCAATTGACAGGAGCTTGAAAATTGGGGAAATTGTCTGTACAATTGGGTAACAAAACCCAGTTGCTGCCACTAATGCTGAATGGTAGTTTATCATAAAGCTAGATGCCTTCAGTTTTAATATCAGCAGAAATGCAAGTATTGCCTGCAAAATCTGGCGGACAAATGATGATCTTTCGAGTGAACGATAGTTGATTGATGAGATCATATAAGATGATCCATTTAGAGGCCAGAGCATTAAACCATAGTGTGGCTTCAGTACACCTAGTCTTATATGATTGGTATGATTGGTCACCACTTTGGTCCCACGCTTAACGGGTTTGGAACAGCGTGTGACCAACAATGCAGCAAGGTAATCACCAATATTGTACATGAGGTGAACATGATGATAAAACTTGCTACTATCATGAATTTGAAGATGTTTTCCTATTGATTGGCAATGGATGAATTGGCTTTATGCACTACTAAAAAATGGGTTTTTATCAACGCCTGTTACCAACAGTTGAAATTACCAACATGAGACTGTTGGTAGTGATTTATTGGTAATCAATGCATTGAAAATTTTTTTACTAACGACTAAATACTAAACCTTTAGTAATTTTCAACATATAGCCGTTAAAAAAATGACCAATGAAAATTATCAATGGTATAAGTTCATATGTGTTTTATCAATAGTTTAACTTTTACCAATGTGTAAATCTGTTCGTATATTAACGTGTAATATTTCCAACATGTTTGATCATTAGTAATATTTCTAATGCGTGAAAGACTATTAGTAGCTCTCTTGAAATTTAAAAAAAAATTACATCAATTTCCAACGCAGACTTGTTGGAAACTGCCATTTATTTTAAAAAAATATACAAAAAAATTATATTTTTTATATTATTAAAATTATATTGTATATTATTTAATAAAAATATATTTTAAATTTTCTATTAAAAATTATAATCTATATTACCAAAACTATATTTTATATATTACTAAAATTATATTTTATATTGTAATTTATATTATTACAAGAAATATACTAAAATTATGTTTTCCATTTAATAAAAATTCACAAAATCCAAAAAATCAAAAGATTTAAAAAATTTAACAAATTCACAAATTTCAGATAATTATGTTTTTTATTTACTAAAAGTTCACAAAATCCAAAAAAAAAAATCATAAAATTATATTTTCTATTTACCGAATTGCGAAAACCAAAATCACACAAAATTAACCAAATCATAGAATCAGATTCACTGAGCAATTTCCAGATTCATCAGATCTACAGAATATCAAAAAATTGTTACATTCATGTGATCTACACAATAATCACAACAATCTAAAATCATATCTAAAGAACCCGAAAGAACAAATGGCAGTGGGTGAGTGAGGAAGAGGACTGAAGAGACATCGGTCGGCGATGGCCGAGGAGATTGATTCACATCGAGGTGGGCGGGGCGTGAGAGCGTCAATTGGTGATGAGCGAGGAGAGAGAGGAAACCGAGGTGGATCAAAGCGATCGGAGCGTGAGGCCGTTGATCAGTGACGAATGAGGAGACCGAGGCTGGTGGCGACGATCGAGGAGACAGAGGTCCATCGACGCGGACAGTGAATGGCTTTGAACAGATTTGGAGGCGAGGCTCAACGGCGGGGAGGGTTAGGGTCAAGTGAGATGGGAATGAGGGAGGGAGGCCCAATGGCAGAGGGACAATGGAGGGTTAAGGTCAGGGAAGGAAATTGTCGTATGATTGGTGTTCGAACAATTTAGCTCATGATGATCTTAAATCTATATTTTAGCAACATTTAATAAGTTGGAACACTTTTATTTTTAAGCGTAGAAAATTTGCTATTTCTCCATGAACAATTTTAGAGTTTATTACTTATGTTTTGTCTAATAAGTACCTAGTTATATTGTAATTAGGAGAATATTTATGAAATTTTTTTGTACATTTTTCTTAATAATTTTCATTTACTTGTTTAATAATTTCGCTTAGTAATAAAAATTCTCTAGCAATTTTTTTTTGTATCTTATTTAATGAATTTTACTTAAAAACCAAAACCTTACATGTCCTTTTTCATTAATATCAAATCAACCAATATGTTTGCTTCCATATGCACAACTTTGCTATTATGAGCGATTAATCACACTATTAGAGAAAAGAAGAAGCTTGGTTAAAAATGTTAAATCAAGGTAAAATTGTAATGATGAAAAAATTCCTTTTCTCCTTCTCCTTTAATGAATATAGTCAAACAAGGTAATGTGTATGTCTCTCTTTTCCATTTAATAATTCTATCCAAATAATGTGAGATGATGATTCTCTCCTCTCCCTCCCCTCGCCTCCTCCCCTCCCCTCCCCTTAATGGATTAATCCAAACAAAGTATAAGTTCACCATCAATCTAAGACAGGACACTTTTCTGTTCTGTGAAGTAGGAACATTATATTTTTGCATCCAAAATGAGTATATATTAGTTTTTGATTTGATGCAATTGTGTTGGACTAGCTCAAGCATGTTAGTATACTTAATATCTTTATTCCATAAAGGTTGAGACTTTCAATATTTTGTAACTTACGATTGACTTGGTCAATATGTAGCCAAGTGATGTAAAAAATAAACACATTTTACTATATTATTATGATGCTAAACAAAACTTTGCAGCTCTGAGATGTTATTTCAAAATTTCTTTAACGAACAATTGTGTAAGAAATTTTGCTTGTCAGTTGAGAAAGTAAAAAGAACAAAACATGTCCTTGGTGGAGAAAGTAATAAGACAAGTAATTTCTTTTGACTTAGGATTTTATTCTAGAAACAGTCATATCCCCTTTGTTTGTTTAGGCACTTGTTATTTTGCCGACCTCAAGGAATTTCCTTAGCGGGGATCAATACATATGTCTGAGGTGGGAGCTCTGAGAATTTTGTGTTTTCGATTGGCCTATCTTACTTGAATTCAACTTAAGTCTGTATAGTTACAAGTACTTATTCATAATTTCATCGAGCAGTTGAAGACTGAAATATGGAGGAGAGTGGTACGTTTTTGGCGAATCTAACATTCAAAATCTATTTAGTCGTAATAACATTCATTATACTTTCGATCTCTTGGGCGACTTGCCTCATCGACGGAAGGAGCTGCCTCCTGTCATTCAAACACGATTGTGCCAGAAACGCGACCGCCTTCATCGTCTCCAACTCCACTTCTCCAGCTCCCTCTTTAAGTACAGGATCCACCACATCCATCAATCTCTCTTCCCTTATGACCTTCCTCACCAATACCGCCAAGTTCACTTCCTCTTCTTCTCTGTTAAAGTCCAGCGCTTTCTTTGATGTCAGCAGCTCCAACATCACTACTCCGAAGCTATAGACATCGCTCTTGTCCGTCAGCTGGAAATTCAGATAGTACTCCGGGTCCAAGTAGCCGACAGTCCCCTGCGCGGAGGTTGTGATGTGTGTGGCGTCGCTCACTGCCAGCCTCGAGATGCCGAAATCAGACACCTTGGCGTCCAGGTTGTGGTCCAAGAGAATGTTGCTCGGCTTCACGTCGCGGTGGTAGATGGGCGGTGACACTGCGGAGTGCAGGTAGGCCAGGCCCTGCGCGGTTTGGTGGGCGATGCGGAGGCGGCTGCCCCAAGTGAGCTTGGCCCTTGTACAGGTCGTATGGAGGTGATCGAAGAGGGTGCCGTTGGAGACGTACTCGTAGACCAATATGGGTTGGTGGAGCTCGACGCAGCAGCCGAGAAGTTTGACTAGGTTCACGTGGTTGACCTCGCAGAGGATCCGGACCTCGTTGATGATTTGGACTATGCCTCCGGTGTTTCCGAGCTTGGCTCGCTTGACGGCGACGGTGGTTCCATCATCGAGGACGCCGTGGAAGACCTCACCGAAGCCGCCGGAGCCAAGGAGGTTGGATTTGGAAAAGTTGTTGGTTGCTATCCTCAAATCTTTGCCTGTGAAGAACTTGACCAAGCGGTTGTTGGCGCTGAGCAGATCCCTCCGCGCCTTGGTTAGGCTCATTACTTGCGAGTCCCCGGCCTCTACGTTCTCGCGCTGCTTCCGTACAAACATGGCGACCAAAATTGCTAGTATTACAAAGATTGTTGTGCAGGCAGCGGAAACTGAACCTGTTAAACATCAAACCCATTTCTTTTTGCTGGAATGATCTATTTTGCAGATAAATGATGGCGATGGTTCAGATACACATACCTCCAAGAATGGACAACTTATTCTTTTGATGCTTGCAAAGTCTCCCGGGTGGGCATTTCGGGTCTACCATCAACATGTACGATTGAAATTAGATGTTGTTTATTTCAATTTATTAAGTTATTAATCTGTTTTATTAAAAAAAAAGTTATTAATCTCTCTTTTTACCATTAAAGATAATTCATTATTTTCATTTTTCTGATATTTGCTAATTAATAATTGCTTCAATACTTTTTAGAATAAGCAACCAGAGCCAATTTATTTTAACTTAAATCTACCTCAAATAAATTTTTATAATTTATTTTCTATTTAAGGCATTAAAAATTCATAAAAAATTAACAACATTGGAAAATTTTTATTTTTAATAGATTATTATACCTACGTAATATTAAATTTCAAATTAAATTAGTTCTAGAAAAAAAAATATAAAAAATAAAAATAAGCTACTTTGAATTAAGTTAAAAAAATTGGCTTAAAATGAATTAACTCTAAATTTTTTTGCTCTGCCTAGCTAAAAAAGGGAAAATCAATAAAAAAATACCTGAAATTTTCAATAAAAAATATTTACTATTTAGACTCCTTTACGTGTATAAAAATTTTAATTGATATAGAAATTAAGTGAATAATCATTATGTATTAATTAAAACAATCATCAATAACGCATTTTTTAAATTCATCATAAATACATTATTAAGTTAATGTCTTGAAAATTTTTTGTTCATGAAAAATAAAAAATAAAAGAGAAAAACACCAACAATATGATGAGAAACCGTACCGACAATCCAGAGCTTGACCTAATAATTGAATACTAAAGAGTATATTGGTTATTTGTTGGTAAAAGTTGAATGATCCGTCATTTATACGAGTACTTAAATTTTTTTTTTTTTAATTTCGCTCTCAAGAACTGATTAATGCCATTCAAAATAGAAACCTGGGGATAGCTTTTGACCAAAACAAAGAATTGGGCATGATACTTCTACTGTTTCAGTTTATATCCCAATGGTTCAATATTGTTACGGAAAAGAACTTAAAATTAGTTAATTGAAAAATATGTATCTCTTCTTAAACGCTATGTGCTTACCACTTGAAATTTAAGAACTTTGTTTTTTTATTCCCTCCCATATATATATCTCATCCTCCACGCCATATGTATATATATACTAGTCATTGACACGTTCTTCAAATGTGAATAAAGTAATGTAATTAGTAATAATATATTTTCAAATAGATTTTTCTAATAAGTTTACTAAAAAAACATAATAGGCATAAAAAATACAACGTAATGTAAATATACCCTTAGTTTCTATTTGAAATAAAATATATAGTATTATAGTTTATTTGAGTTTTAAAAAAATTGGTAACATAAAAGATAGGATAAATTTTTTAAATATTCCGTAGCCTTTAATCTATATTTCTTTGTCATTCTTAACCTATTAAGTATTCTCTTTTTGTTCTAAATTTTTTCAAATATTCTATATTAATTCCCAATTGGATGAAATCTATTAATTCAAAGTAACTATGTTTATGTAACATCAATTTTTTAAATTATTTTAAACTATCTAATAATTGCTCTCTGAGGATTTTGAATTGACAACTTTTTTTACAATTAAAAAAAAATTTCATTATCAAATTTTCCCTTATATGAAATAGTTATTGTGCACAATGTATGCACTTATTCTACAATAATGTTTCTTTGGGTTAACAAATTGTACATAGTGGGGACAAATTAAAATGATTTTAAATGGTTTAGAATGAAAAAAGAACAATAAAAAAATTAGGTTGAAATTTAACTCACATATGATATTGATCAACAAGATTAGCTTTTCTAGTGCTAGTTGCATATTTTAATAGTATATTTTATCTAAGTTAAAAAAAAAGTAAACAAAATGAATATTATATTTGGGTTTCATGGGGCACCATATATCCTTTTTTTTTCTTGAATATGTTAGCTATCATGCCTCTTGGCAACAATTTTTATAATTAGCATTAGAGCTTTAGGTAATTTATTAAAAGTGAAAATTAAACTGTTAAAGTAAAAGTTAAAAATTACCAAAGATAGTCTTTTTTCCCCAAATTCTAGATTTGATAATGCAAATGCCAAATGAGGTCTAGCAGATTAAAGAATAAAGACCCACAAAATTTACAATGTTTATTGCAATAAATCATTTTAATTTTCAAAGTGGTTATTTGCCCAAAAAATATTAAAATTATATTAAGATTTTTTTAATAATTAAATAAATAATAATTAACAATATATTTCAAAATTTGAATTTTTTAATAAAATTATTAAAAAACACAATAGGCATTAGTAGGAAAAAGAAAAAACAGACACGTACATATAAAAAAGCATAACTTAATGTTAAATATAGTATCATTTTTTATATGAAACAAAAATATATAGTACTATATTTTTTCCAAGTTAAACAAATCGCTAACATAAAGAATAGGGTAGATTTTTAAGATAGAGCTTAACCTTCAATTATGCTTCCTTTTCATTTCTTAACCTACTAGTCTTCTTTTGGTTCTAAACATTTTAAAATATTTCATGAGTCCCCAATTAGATGAAATCTATTAATTTAGAGTTATTGTGTCTATGTAATATCAATATTTTGATATTATTTTAAATTGTCTGATAATTTCTCTTTTACAAATTTTAATTGAGAAATAATTTTTTTACAATTAAATAAACTCTTCCATTATCAATTTTTTTTCATATATGAAATAGTTATTGTGTACAATATATGCACTTATTATGTAACAACTTTTGGTTTAGTTAACAAATTGAACCTATTGAGACAAATTAAAATGTTTTTATTTATTTTAGAAAGAAAAGATAACAGATAAAAATTTATGATAAAATTTAACTTAGATAAGTCATAGACATTGAAAGAGATTAATTTTTTTAGTAATTTGATAGCATATTTTAATAGTATATTTTATCTAAGTTAAAGAGTAAATAAATTGAGCATTATATTTGGGGTAATTCTCATGGAGCACTTTACATCTAATTTTCTTTTTGGTTTCATCTTGAATGCAAGCACTAATTAAATAGACAAATAAAATTTTTATCCATGAATGTACTTTTAAGTGTTAATAAAAATATTTCATTGAAATTAAAAGGTAATGAAATTGATAAAAATTTTCCAAACATAAATAAAGTATTATTTGGAATAAATTAGTGTGAATTTATTTAATAATGTATTTCAAAATATCATGTTTAATAAGTTTATAAAAAAGCACAATAGGCATACAAAATGCAACTTAATATAAATATACCCTTAGTTTTATTTGGACTAAAATATATAGTATTATAGTTTATGTATCCAAGTTTAAAAGAATTTTGTAACATAAAAAATAGGTAAATTTTGTAGATAGTTGATAGTCTTTAATTTATACTTCCATATCATTCTTAATCTATTAAGTACTGCCTTTTGTTTCTAAAATTTTTAAAATATTCTTTATTAGTACCCAATTGGATGAAATCTATTAATTCAAAGTAATTGTGCTTATATAACATCAATTTTTTAGATTATTTTAAAAAATCTAATAATTGATCTCTAAGAAATTTGAACTAGTAAATAATTTTTTTTTTACAATTTAATAAAATTTTTCATTATCAAATTTTCCCATATAGGAAATAGTTATAGTGCAAAATATATACACTTATTGTTTAACAAATTTTTGTTAGCTTAATGAATTTCACCTAGTGGGAAAAAATTAAATTTTTTTTAATTTTGTTTAGAATGAAAAGACAACAATCAAAATTTTAGGACAACATTTAGCTCACATAGAATATTTCTTAAGGCGATTAACTTTTTTTAGTGTTAATTGCATATTTTAATAGTAGATTTTATCTAAGTTAAAAAGCAAACAAATTGAAGGTTATATTTGAGTAATTTTCAGGGCACCTTATATCTAGTTTTTGTGTTATCTTGAATATATTAGCTATAATGTTCTTGTTTAGGAGCAATTTTTATGATTAAAATTAGAGCTTTAGGTAATTTATTAAAAGTGAAAATTAAACTACTAAAGTAAAAAGTTAAAAGCTACTCTTAAATAGTTTTTTTAAAACTTTGACACTAATTACTAACACTATTGCCAAATAGGGTCATTGGTGGATTAAAGAATAAAGTCCCCAAAAAATGCATATTTATACTTATTGCAATAAATTAATTTAATTTTTTAAGTAGTTATTTCTCCAAAAATATGTTAAAAGTATATTGAAGTTTTTATTAATTAAATAAATAAATATTTAATAATATATTTAAAAAATAAATTTATCAAAAAAACACAATAGGCATAAACGAAAAAAGAAAAAAAATAAAACACACACCATAAATATAAAAAAGCACAACTTAATGTTAAATATACCATTATTTTTTATTTAAAATAAAATATGTAGTCATATATGTAGTTCCTAACCTTTAATTATGTTTTCTTTTCATTCATAACCTATTAGTATTCATTTTTTGTTCTAAACTTTTTAAAATATTTCATCTTACACCCTGATTATATGAAATCTAAAATTTACTTCAAAAAGTTTAGGAAAATGTATATTTTATGTACTTTGAAAATTCATGTTTGCAATTTATTGAACTATACACATAGAATTATTCATATAAATTTCAATTCACCTCCACGCTTTCATGCTTACTATTTAATTAATTTCTTCCTAATTTTTATTTTTAATTTATTATTAGTTTATTATTAATTCTTTTCAATTGTATTTACACTTTTAAATTAACCTTAATGTTGTTGGAAAAGTTTTGTGACTTAAAAGCAAACTAAAATATAGATGAATGGCTTAAGTATAATCAATAAGAAAGTATTTTAAAAAGCACACTTAGTTGAGAAATTAATTTTTAAAAGTATACGGGTTTGCTACAAAACTCAACGTCCTATCTCAGATGTCAATATAAGTAGATCCAAAATTTTTAATCCTCAAATAAGAAGAAGAGGGACAAAAAAAATAGAAGAAAAATAACAAATAAGCCATTTGTGCTTATGACACATAGTGTAAAGGCCCTACAAATACTTTCCCTATCTCGGATGTCAAGGTAAGTAGATCCAAAGTTTAATCCTCAAACAAGTGTGTTATTTTTAAAATTATTTTTAAAATATTTCTTAGTAGTCCCTGATTAGATGAAATCTACAAACTTCGAGTAATTGTGTTTCTGTAACATTAATATTTTAAAATTATTTTAAATTATTTGATAATTTCTCTCATAGAAATTTGAAGTGAGAAATATTTTTTTCTACAATTAAATAAACTCTTGCATTATCAATTTTTCCATATATGAAATAGTTATTGTGTATAATGTATACAATTATTATGTAATAACTTTTGGTTTCGTTAACAAACTGAGCCTATTTAGGCAAATTAAAATATTTTTGTTTTTCTTATAGTGAAAAGATAACAAACAAAAGTTTAGAATGAAATTTAGCTTATATAAATCATAGATATTGATGAAAATTATTTTTTTCAGTAATTTGATTGTATGTTTTAATAGTATATTTTATCTAAGTTAAAAATAAAAAAATTGAATATTATATTTGGGATAATTTTCATGGGAGCACCTTACATCTAATTTTCTTTTTGGCTTCATCTTGACTATAGGCACTAATTAAAAATACAAATAAAAAATTTATCCATAAATGTACTTTTAAACATAAATAAAAATATTTCAATAAAGTTAAAGGGCAATGAAATTGATAAAATCTTGTGCTTAAGGCCTTGTTTAATGATAATATGAAATCAAGGCAAAGTTTGTTTCACAATTAAACTTTAACATCTCAATGATTGATCAAAATTTAATTTGATAGTTTAATGGAAAATTCTGAACCTCTAGTATCTAATATCTAAAAAATGATTTTCCAACAGGCAAGTGCATAGTGCTGTTGGATGGTATCGATGAACTTTTTTAACGTTCTTGCATTAGAAAGTGCAATAGATTAAAATATGAGGTCTTAAATGAAAAAGAACTGAAAGATGGATGTATTTTGAAGAATTTAGCCATTGTCCTAAAATAGTGTAATTACAATAATAGGTTTATTTAAAACATTACAATATATTAGACTTTAAAGGAAAAAAATCATTTAACATTTGTGTATTTCCGTACTTTTTATTGGGTTATTAATTGCTTTAACTAGTTTTCAATTACAATGTATCATATATTAATATAGAGTTGTTTTCTGTTTTTTTTCTCTATTCTTGAGCTTAGTCATTGCTACCTTCTGATGTAATTTCATGATTCATAATATATACTATTTGCTGTTCAGAAAAAAATATATTAATATAGATTTTAATTAAGATACTGTCACAATGGTACTAATGTATTCATGGGCAAAACAGAGAGGGTCATCTGATCTCAGGGGATTCAAGGCCTAACCATGTCGTGAGCTTAGCTGGCAATCAGAAATTAAGGATTTAATTGTTTTTAGCATGTAATAGGAGTCTGAGAGTTTTTTCATAAGTGATATTCTATAATCTAGCTTATCTTAAATTCTACTTCATCTATCCTATATTAATCAATTGTCAGCAAAGAGAAATAACTTATTGCACAAGTTAACACTTAAATCCTGACCCATCACGTGGTATAATGATATGGATGTTAATTGGATTATAAGTCAATCAACGTGTACTAAGAGTTAAAACCTACTGGCTATGGGCACGATAAAAAAAAAAAAAACAGAACAGACTAGGATTCTTCGAATCTTGATTGTCTACTTCTTATAATTTAATATAAGAAATATAATGAAAAGTGTCACTTTGGGAGTAAGATTTACTTGTTTTTGAAATTAGAGCCTTAATTATGAATCCTTCCTATTACTTTTCTCTTTAAAAAGGCTTAAATGCACCAACAGCCCCAAAACTTTGAAAACTCGATGAGTTGGTCCCTAAACTATAACTTGGCCAGCAGCAGTCCTCCAACTTTGCACCTCTGAATGTTTTAGTCCAGCTTGTTAACTTGGTACTCATTTTTATGGCTTAAATACACTAAAAGCCCTCAAACTTTGACAACTCATTTAAGTTGGTCATCAAACTAGAATTTGGTCTATATTAGCCCTTAAACTTTACGCTAAACAACGAGCATGATGAACATTAATTGAAATTAATTAAAACTCATTATAAATTAATTAAAATTAATATTTTTAGGTTAAGTAAAAAAATTCATTACAATTAATTAATTCATAAAAAATACTATTGAAGTGCTTATTTAATAAATATAGAATTAGCTATAAAAATGATCTTAGTTCTCTATAAAAATAAACAAAGGTAAAAAAAAAATAATGCATTGGTTTTGTGAGTGGGAAATGGAGCAATTGAATTTGCCAAAGTTGAGAGACATGGTTGGTGGCTACCATTAATTTTGCCAAATCTGGTATCATTTTCAAGTATCGTTTCATCATCTATTCTTTGTGATTGGGTCAAGTGGGTTGATTAGATTGATTTCTCTTTATCAATTGGGTTGATTTCTCCAAACCTCTTCGCAACACCTCTGTCTCGCCTTATTCACTGGTAACCATTCCTTGAGATTCGCTTTGCTCACCTTGCCTCGCCTTGCCTCTTCTACTTCCTTATCCAATTCATTGAACTTGAAAGAGACCTCCCTGACTCGTTCTTCCTCGATTCATCCCATTGATTTATCCCTTTTTTCCTCATTTCATCCCATCAATTCACCTTTTTCATCCTTTGATTCATCCTATCAATTCATCCCTTTGTTCCTCCAATGTGGGAGGCGTGCAAAGAAGACGCAGTGGATTATACTAATTAGTGTTATTTTGTTTCTTTTTAGAAGAAAGGAAGATTAAAGATTAGAGATATAAACATTAGCTTTAAAATTCCATACTTTAGAATAATTAATTGGAAAAGTTTAAGGATTAAAATTATTATTTTATATTTATTTTAATATTAATTAATGCAACATCAACAATTTTTGTCTGATTTAACAGTAAAATTGACAAAAATGACTCAATTGAGATGTGAAAATAAAGTAGGGTAATTTGATAGGACAGTACATTTTCTAAGTATTATGTTACCTTCTCATTATAGGTAATACATTTTTTTTATTTTTACGTTTTCTTTATATAAGACCAAGATCATTTTATAACTAATCTTATATTTACCTGACAAGTACTTGGATAATAGTTTCTTTGCCCAACCTAAAAAATTAATTTTAATTATTTATAATGAATTTTAATTAAATTTAATAAATTTTTGTATTGCTTATTGTTTATTCTAAAGTTTAGGGTCTAGTGTAATCCAAGTTCCAGTTTGATGAACAACTTAAATCTGTTGTAAAAGTTTGAGGGCTCTTTGTGTATTTAAGCGATTTAAAAAAGAGTCAAGTCAATGAGTTGCACTAAAACATACAAAGTTGCAAAGTTAGAGGGCTTCTGCTAGCTGAGTTAAAGTTTGAGGACCAACTCATGTGAGTTGGGAAAGCTCGGGGGCTGTTAGTGCATTTAGGCCCTTGAAAAAAAGATAGCATTAGCATTCCTATTAATTACCTAATTAACTAATCATTTCGTGCACTATTAACATGTGACTGACCTTTGCAAATTCCATTGACTGGGTCCCACATAAACCCAGGATTGCAGAAGCACCTCCTCAGGCCCCGCTGCCCGGCCATCCCTTCACGATCCGGCAAGCATTTCGAGTTCGCCAGACCCTCACAGCGAGCAGATTCATTACAGAGCGGCTCCCGCGGCAACGCCCATTCGATTTCAACTCCCTGGTCCGGCCACTTATTCACCAGAAAACTCGTATCCAGGTTCACGTAACTCATATACGCCGAGCACCTGTCCGGTTGGACTCTGATCCGGTACTCGGTCGCCGAACCTCCCGTCCTGAACCAGCAACAGATCCCCGGCGGAGTGTCGCAGTATGCTCTCGCCGCCAGATCACTGCTGATAAGGTGGTGACACAGGCTAGAGGACGTGCAGTCGAAGGGAAACAGTTGTTGCGCTTGGACGGTGCAGTTGAAGATAAAGACGGTGTTGCTGCTGGTGATGTTGAAGGCGAGGCCGCTGTCGAGTTCGATCCCCTGGCTCTTAAAATCTGCGGAGAGACACGAGTTGGGGGCGAAGCCGGGAGGGCGGATGATGAGTCGTTGGGTGGTGGGGTCGATGGAGGTGATCATGTAGGACGATCCGTTCAATGAGTCAAACCATAAGGTTCCGGCCGAGCAACGGATTGGGTACTGCGGATCGCCGCACCCGGAAGCGGTTGTGAGCGGGTAAGGAACCGCGGTCTGGCCACAGTTGGGGCATCGTCTGAAGCCGATGGCGGCTTGGGATCGAGAATTTGTGGTTATGAGGAAGTAAAATGTGAGGGCTATGGGAGAGAGAACGTCAACGTTTTGGATTTTCATAATTTTTAAGCGGGAGTGACGGAGGATAAGCCCGATAAGGTGTTGGGTTTGAGAGGTTTTTGTGACGTTAAACAAGCTGTGTGTGTTTTCTTTTAAATTCTAATTTTTATTTTTCCCCTTCGATCTTCAGGGGAAAAGGGCAATTGATTAAGCAGAATTATTTAGTAGTGCCATGTGGCGGCTGTTTTGTGATCTCGTACCAAACGAAAAGGAGAAACGGGAGGAATACGAAGGGAACGAGGTGCAAAAAAACAAAAGAGATTGGAGAGACGAGGATGGATGGAGCACATGCCGCCCTGCTAATTGGGCAATGAATCTTAGGTCGGATCTCCTCGTGTCGTGTTCAGCTGCTAGCCTCATACCAGCGTATGGACCAGCCCCACTTTTCGCTCTCCCTTTGATAATATATATAATTATAAAAGGGAAAATTACCAAAACTTTACTTGCCAATCTTATACTTGTCTCATCTCTGGTTTAAATATCTATATTTATCCTTAAAAATTTAACTTTTAAAATAGAAAAGAGATAATACTTACTTGTATTCTCTTAGCTTTCTTTCCAAAAAAAAAATTTGCTCCACAATTAAGGATGACAATGGGGCAAATCGGATGCGGATACCTTCTATCCATCTTCTGTATCAGCTGTTTTTTTAGTGCACACAAGTGGGGTGAAAAATCTCACCCATGTCCATGACACACGGGTAATCCATACTCACGGATAACCCATGATTTTAAATTCTGTTTTTTAAATTTCATAAAAATAAAATATGAAAAATACATATAAAGTCATTTTTCACATATGATACAACAAAATTATAAAATATACAAAATAATAACATACATACAAGAAAATATTTGATAAAAATTAGTATAAAATATTAGTTAAATATAGGTATTATATCTCATTATAATTAATAAGTAAGAAATTTACACTTATGGGTTCACAGGTAAGCATGACGGATTTACTTATGATGGATATCCTTACCCATCACCCACCCATACATGTTAGACGAGTGTGATCTACTATCTATGTTAGCCCCATTGTGGATATTTTTCCCTATTTACCTACCTATCATGGGCAGATATCCGCAGATGATGGATTTCACCTGCTCGCTTGGATGTAACAAATTAGGCTCCACCTCCCTCCATCCCTCACATCCACCTGCCATAATTGCCGCCACAAGCACCCGCACCATCCCCATCACTTTCTCCACCCTCAACGTCTCCCTCCACAGCAACGGCTCCACCATCTCGATGCTAGTTAGAGAGTCGGTTCAGGTTTTCAATATTTCCTTTCAAGCACGAGTTCAGCAAGCAATGATCAAAATTGCAGGAAACAGAAAGCGATGTATAGAATCAAATGATAGTATAAAGATTTGATTTTGATCTAAATTTCAATTCTGTTACATTTCTCCTTTGATCGATGAATATTATGACATATTATAGAAGAAATCGATAGAGCCAACAATGGTGGGGAGCGACGAGAGCAATCTGCTGAGATCCAGTGACCACGACAGAGATGACGGCAGTGCCAACATCGAAGCTCAGGTCAACAACGCCTCCAACAGCAGCTCTATCTGATAACTATTTGAGCATTTGGATCGCCCTTTCTTTTCACCCAAGCGCATAGGCTTAAGTGGCTTGGTAGCCACCATCAGGACGGGCCATTGGGGCTTCGATCTTCTTATAGGGATCGCATTAATAGTCAACAGCAGCATTATGTCGACGCCACCGATGATGAGATGCGCGACTTGTGCCTCTTGAATGGGCTTTACTTCTTGTCAATCGCTTGCTCGGAATTGCATCTGGTCTTTATGTCACCAAATGGTATTGGGAGGGGATGCCCAATGAAGGTGCTGCTTGGCTTCGATTTCAGAGATTGGCTGATACTTGGCATCGAATACTTTTACTTCCAATTACCAAAGGGGTTTGGTTGGTCATCGAACAGAGAGTTTTTAGGGTCTAAGATTAGGGTTCATCCAATTGATTTTGGAGAAAGAAGAAATTGGGACTAGGGTTTGGATTGGGGAAGGAGGAGAGGTTCATCCAATTTCATTTTTTATTTATGGGTTTTGTTTTCTTAAGTTTGGGGGGTAAAGTTGTTGTGATTTAAGGCTAGGTATTTTTGCCTTTTTATGTGGTAACAGTGTTAACTTTCAGATAAGATAAGTGTAGGTATTTGTAATAGGAAGAATACAAGTGTAGGTTTGCCTATATCTCACGAGAGTTTAACTAATATTTCCTTTAATAAAAAAACTAAAAGCTAGTTGATTTTGAAGTAATAATAATGCAACAGTGCTTGTTTTTAAATATAATATTTATTAGCCCAAATTATATTGTTATTGAAACTCTGTGCTATATGAGTCTGAAAAGTATTTTAAAAGTAATTTTTACAGTCCCCTCAGTTAGCATGAGGGCGCATTGACCACGGCGGTAGCCGCGATTCGACCCCCCATCCCTCTTCTCCTGTACTGTATTATGACATTTAGTCTGATTCAGTTAGCCTTTGAGTTTTGAATGAGCCAGCAATTTTTTCCTTAAATACTATACAAATACCTCATTAAACCATATGCTTGTATACCTTATTTCGAGAACAAAAAGAATAAATTAAACAAATAAATAATTTTTATAAAAGGTATGTGCTTGTTATTAATTTTTCATTTTCATACTAGATAAGTTTAAAAATTCATAAAAATATATTTATTTTCTATAAAAATGTTACTAAAAGTATAGTACTTTATTTGTCCCAAGTTCTTTGTAACATGCACTATTTAGAGCAATTAATTTATGATTTTTCATTTTTAATACTTTAGGATATAAATGATAAAGGGAAAGGTATGAAAGAACCTACTGTAGTTATAAGTCTATATTGATTTGGTCACTATAATTTTGAGTGGTTTTAATTGTATATGACTACAGTCATAGTTTGGGCCCAATTTGATCACTAATATTACAGTTTTGTTCCAAATATACTACCAACTGTTAAAAACCTAACGGGCAAATACGGAAAATTATTGGTTTTGAAATTATGGGATATTTATGTAACTTTTAACAAACTTCAGAAATATGTATATTTATCATTTTCACTTTGTTTTGTGACAACTACCTTTATCATTCACCGGATCTTCCACTGGTTTCTCTAGAAATGGTATTCAAATTAATCACTATATTTTCATGTTACAGATAACCTAAACCTTGATCAAATAAAACTTAATTATCCAATATCAATATGTTTCTGACTATTTACTTCCTAGTATAATAGTTTTTTTATTTGCAAATAGTGATGTCTAATGCTACCTTCTCCAGCATCGCCTCTGCCACTTGTGGTGAATCCAGAAATGATCGTGCAGTAGCTAACGTATAAAATAAATGAAAATAGTAAATTACACAGGGTTCCTGAAATTTATTAAAAGTTGCATTAATACCCTAAAATTTTAAAACCAACTTGTTGCTTTTACCGTTAAGTTTTTAGCTGTTGATGGTATATTTGGTACCAAACTATGATATTAGTGGCCAATTTGAGCTCAAATCATGACTTTAGTGATGTAATTGAAAGCACTCACAGCTATCATGACTAAATCTATCCAAGCCTATAACTGTGGTGATTTTTTTTTCACTTTTCCCAAAGATGAATAAAGACCTATGGTTTTTAAATATATATTTTTAAAATTTTTCTAACAAATAATAATATGAACAAATTTAATTCAAAAATTAAGTCAAAAAAATTAAATGTTTTAAATAATATAAGACAAAGGTAGTATTAGTTATCAAAAAAATTAGTTTAGATAATTTTTTTTTTAAAAACATGTTATGATTAATATGAAACAAATTGACTTTGGGATTTTGATCAATATTGTCAAATTTGATTCATCCCAACAGGTTGAATTGGTTAGATCATGACCTAGAACCTACCCAGAATTAATCGGTTGAACCGGTTGACCCGATCTACAAGTGGGGTTTAAACAACATTGCTTTTGATTGGCTAACATTGCTCCCGTTCATCGATCATCAGTCTTTTTGGCTCGACTTCCGTTAATTCAATGTCATATTAATAAATAACAACAAAGATAATGTCAGATTGAGGCTTGGCTCTTTTAAAAAAAAAAAAAACAAGGTGAGTGCGGCACACCCTCAAACTCAGGGAGGGCGAGAGAGCAGCAGATCTTCTAGCCAATAGAACCATCAAGATACTTGTAGGTGATGAAACATGGTGTTCTCAACTGTCCTTCAGTTGTTATTGACGCTGGTATTTTGGATGATGCAAAGGGGGCGCTTATACTTCTTGGATTAGTAATAGATTCACCTTATACAACCCAACTTTTGATATTAGTATTAATGATTAATGTTAAAATTTTGAAAAAAAAATTATCTAAGTGTAGACTTTAGTTTCAAAAATTTAATCTCCACCATAAAAATATTGTTTATAACTCTAATATTAATCATAAGATCTGTCTAAGAACTTACCTTGTTTGGCTTTATATTAATTACCAGAACAAGAAAATTGTAAATCACAAAGTGGACATCTGACAAAAATCCGCCCACAAAACACTTGAACGTGAATGTCATAACTTTTATCCGTTTTCCTGTGGCCGAACAGCTTAGTTCAGCCCAAGCCCAATCCACTTGCCGATACGAGGCCCTGGAAGGTAGCCCTATACAATAGTACCCACGTATTCTCATATTTTGATAACTCAAGTTAGCTTAATGGTGAAAGTTTTAAATGTTTGTTTAATTTGAGACTTAAAGAAGACTCCTAATAATTTCTTAATATCGAATATTTTACTTATAATATTATGATATTGTTATCTGAGCCGATAGAAGGTTAGGAGTATAATATTACTCTAAAAAATCTCATTCAATTTAAAACTCATCCTGCTAGGCTGTAGCTGTCTGAAAAACATATGAAAAATAATCTCAATTTAAGACTTTGCTACAAATCCTTGTTATGATGATAATGAAAAATATTAAAATGTTGATCCATGAAGTAACAGTACATAAAACAAAAATGTTCATGACAAATAAACCCCACTCATCTATTTTTATCACTTTTTGTCTTCCGTCATGTGAAACAAAAAATACGTGTATTTAATAAATCTCATATATGTCACTTGACCTCAAATTGCTTAAGGACAATTGAAAAAAGTTAAAGATTCGAACCCCTCATCCGCCAATTTTCTCTTAAATGTCATATACACCGGTTATATGACCTCTCAAAATCCCAAAAAAGCAAGTATCTAGCTCTCCTTAGGTTACAAAAAAAGACAAGTACCTCCTATTCTCTATTTTTAGCCTTGTACATTTATAAAAATGTTTTCGAGTAACGGAAAAAACATTATATATAATCTATTCATCAAAGGAACAAAAAAAAAGTCTAATAGAGTCTAAACACATACGTCTAATATATATTAGGAAAAATAAGTTTGAAAATTAATCGGCAACTGGCGACACATACATCCAGCACAACGAATGTCTCATTCTGTGTTCCATGCCGTGATGGCTTGATTTGTCCGCAATCCGCATGACGGCATAAGACGAAAAAAATCTATATAAATTGGAGTAAATGTCATGAATGGTCCCTAATCTTTGGTTATTATTTTCTTTTAGTCCCTAACCTATTGAATGTTTTATCTTAGTCCTGAACCTATTAAAACTTTTCATTTTAGTCCTAAATTTATTGAAAACATTTCATTTTCGTCCCAAATTGATGAAATTTGTTAACTGAAAGTATTTTTATGATAAAAAATTTGTAGATCATAATTTAAACTATCCGATAACTATTTTACAATAAATTTAATCTTTATAATAATTTTTTTACAATTAATAAAAAATTTTAATCACCTTTTTTTCTCTTTGTAAATTGAATTTATTTCATTCAGAAAGAAAAAACTATTAATTTAAAATTTCTATTTACTGTTAAAAAATGTTAAACTGTTTAAATTTACTGGAAGATAATTATTAAATATTTAAATTAGAATTTTAAAATTTTTTATCAAACAATTATTCTAAGTTAATGAATTTCATCTGGTAAGGGACTAAAATGAAATAATTTTAACAGATTTATGATTAAAATAGAACATTTAATAAGTTAGGGATTAAAAGGAATCAATGACTAAAGGTAATGGACCATGGACATGGTAATTTTGCATTTAATAGCCTATCCGCAGGTCTCTGGTAGATTTTTCAAGGAACTTGATTAGTTTTCAATCTAAAATCAATGAGTCCGATTTGTCTGTCCCTGCCTCTGTGTCCCGTCCTTGTTCCACACTCTATTATTGTGCCACGTGTCCCATCTTAAATTCAACTTAATCTTGCTCATAAACGGGGACGGACGGAAGAATTAGTCTTTCAAACAGATCTAAACACTTGACTTTGGCGCTGGCCCACCATTAACTTCTTTTTTTGGCCTGGTCTGGAATTAGAACTTTGAACTTTGAAAAGTCAGCTGCGTTTTTTTTCTCTGTTTCATCTTTTTTCCTTGTTCTTTTCTAGCAAAATATGAGTTATTTTTCTTTTCCCTGTTTGTCTTGTTCTTTTTTCTTTCTTTATGCTATTAACTCAATCATAATTCTGGCTGCTATTACTTTGCATATTTTCAATGGCTATTCACAATTCAAAATCAAGCCAAGGACAAGGAACATCCATCAGAAATACTGAGAAAAATGGCACCTTACTGAATAAAGTCTTGCTGCCATCAAGAACATTGGATCACTCCCCAAACAGAAAACAAATCAAGCGACCAATCTACAAACCATAGATCAGAGTACAGTAACATTCCAAAAACCAGTTCGGTAAATAACCGAACAGCAACAGAGCAAGTGGTGCTGTAAGGCACATCCTAGTTCTTCAATCAAATCTAGATTAAAAAACGAACACCTCATAAAGGATTTGGATCCAAATTAACAATAAAGAAGGTCATTGTCGACAAACTAGGTTTTGATCCTGTAAGGCTACTATTAGAAGAACAAGAAGATCAAACTAAGGAAAACCTAGAAGGAAAACAGTAAATAAAAGCTAAAGAAGGTCATGGTCGGCGGAAGCGGTGATTGTTGGGATGATTGATTCCCAATTTGATTCCAGTGAGCGGAAGTTTTGGAGACGGTGACAGAGTAAGAGAGAAAGGCATCTGTTCCCAATCCGGTTTGAGAGATTAAAGTCTATTTGACGGAGGATTAATCCGTTTGTTTTTCCGTCCCCGTTTAAGAGCAAGATTAAGTTAAAGTTAAGATGGGACACGTGGCACAATAATAGAGTGTGGGATAGGGACGGGACACAGAGGCAGGGGCAGAAGAATCGGACTCAAAATCAATGAACTTATTTCTAACCCTTTGACGTTGTAGCCAACGGCGTAGTTGGATGCAAGGAGGTCAAGTATTCAAATTTTGACCTCTCTATTTTTATACAATATGTCATAATCCCCGTCAATTTGTATGAATACAAGAAAAAAAAATCAATATACTTATAAGCATACATATTGCAAATAGGATTAGTCCACACAAATAATCCAAAGTTAATTTCACACATCATCACAACGTGGAACATAACAATACAACAATACAAGTGGCAAGGAATAGGATGGTCCCTTTGGCCTCCTACACCTGTTATTTTAAACAACCATGCGAATTAGAGATTATAAAACTATACATACAAGTCCAAGTCGTGGCTCCCTTTGGAATTCCACCGCGTACGCTTCATTATTATTTATTGAAGTAAAAAATAAAAACTAATTATATAAAAACCGCCCACAGTTTTGCCATCACTACCTATGAAAGCTAGCGTCATACCTTCCGGCTGCTTATGCCGGCACAGGCACTAGCTAGCTATACATGCTTTTCATAAACGGCACCGTTTTGCGCCCGAGAATCATGTTGCCACCCGTCTGGTGGTGGTGAGACGATACATGGGAGACTGAACGCCGGTGGAGAGAGTAATCTGCGTGGTGCTTTTTCCAGAATCAGACCCGAACGCTTGCTTTTCCAGACCTTGGAACCGACCCGAATCGCCGGGAAGTCTCATGTACGAAGCCGACGGCGACTCGTTCAACAGGGAAGCCAGCGGCCCTTGTCCGCCGTTTCTGTATTGAACTATGGCGTTGTACACCAAGGGAATCAGACCCTCCATTTTAATTTATTGTCAACGCTCAAGAGAGAAAGATTCAGGGGAAGAAAGAGTTGAATATATTTTTTTCGGGGCTTTGGAAGGAATTGGAAATGAGAAGGTTGGTGATTGAAGGAGGAGAGAGGGAGAGGGGATGATTTAAAAGAGAGAGCGAGGGGGTGGTGACGTGGCGTAATGGGTAGGCGTCAAGCTCTTTACGCCAATTTTATGTTTTTTTTTTCTTCCCCCTCTTTTTCCCACGGCAGCAAGTAGCAATAATTAAAGAAAAGAAGGAACATTTAAGGCCATAAGAAATTGGTGAAAGGTATGCGCAAACTAACAAAACGGGTAGATTCATAAAAGCTTCTTCTTCACAACACGCCATTTTTTTTTTTCGAAATAACATCTCGCCAAATTAATCATTGTTTCCTTCAAAACTCTTTGTCTTGTCTTTATTTTTAATAGATTTATTCCCTAGGTTTGGTCGTGAGTTATTTTTGCTTGTAATTTCTTTGGTTATTTAACACTTTTAAAATGGTATGCTTCTTTGGTGGTGTTATAAATGCATAACCTGTAGCCTGTAGCCAGTAGCCATCTCTTATTGCTGGCATCCATGGCTTTTGTTTACTTGTTTGTGTTTGTTAGGATATGGTTTTAGAGTAAAGAGTTTTGATTATGGGTTGGTAGTGCATCGTTTGCCACATGTTCTGCGATCTTTTAACCAGAAAAAAAAAAAAGAAACAAAAATTTTGTTCTAATAATGATGTTTTAAAATAGATAATATATATTAGAAAAAATATATATACATAATAATATGTTTATATGACACAGCATTCATTATATTTAAAAAAAATAAAATGAACATATAATATATTATTGTACAGGAGAAGTGATATAATTGGTCAGACCAAATTGTTGGCATTATCTTTATGCTTTGTATAACAAGCACAATTTGATGTTTCGTGGATTGATTGTTAAAGAGTTTATTGCCATATGACCTGAGAGGTTTGATTGGCAAAATTAAATGAAGCGAAAATCAAATAATTAATCAGAAAAGACATTCAATATTAATTGATAGGACCAAAGTACAGAGTGAACGCAAATATCTTTCAGTTGATAAATGAACATGCTGTCCATATTTATCGTAGGTGGTGGAGATAATAAAACTCGTTCAGAAAATTTAATTATTTTCAATTTTGTAGAGTTTTGGTCTAGAATGAAAGAGCTAACACTTTATCTACCTAATAATTACTTAAAAAAATATTCTCTAGATTGTTTGCACCTAACTTGAAAAAGAAATTTTAATAAATATAATTTTTCCCAAAAATATTTTAAAAATAATTTTTTGGCGTCTTAAATTGTGGAATTTCATTTGTTTTACAAGTTGAATGAAAAATCAACAAAATTGAGAATAATGTATTAATTAGCTCACTGTTTAATACAGATATATATATCACTAGATAACAAAATTAAGAAGTTGTTAATTAGTAATTAAAACTTATTACTAGCAGGTACAGATAATTGTTGATGTCAAAATCAAATTCATGTAATTGAGTATGGACACAACTAAAATAGAAAGAGTTGGAAAAAAAATTTTGGACCTCAATTTGTCATTTATTTATTTTTGTTGTGAGCTTCTGAAAAAAAAAATCATCATTTTTTTTTTTTGCTGAAACTAATTAATTTGGGAAGGACTGAACTTAATTAATTGCCATACAATTTATTAACCTGCTTGGTTAGAATTAATGAGAGAGATAATAATTAAGTGATCATTATACCAACTCCTTGTAGTGGTGATCGTAGATGAAGTCATGGTTTGCATCAGACGGTTGAAAACTGCTAATGAATTTTTGGGGGAGTCGTTTTCTGAGGGCAATAAAAATGTAAGCTTCAAAGAAGCGATGGATGATCTTGGATTAGCCTCCTTCCTAATTAAAAGCCTTAAGATAAAGCAATACCTGCGTGCGCCCCCTGCTTGTGGGGAGGGGTTGGGTTAGGTAAGGTGCTGATGAGTAATGACTAATGAGAGACCCAACTTGTGTCACACTTCCGCCGACCCAAGCTATTGATTTTACAAATTTAAAGGACCAAAGGTAAATTACCGTGGCAGTCAAAATTAAGAGGCCAAAATGATAGTCTGAACTCGACTAATCAGAACACTTAAATCAGTAGGTAACTTAATTGAATTTGGTTAAGTGGGTTAGTCAATCCTTTTGATTCACATGTAAATCAAGTGAACATGAGTTCTCTAATGCCATTCACCTATGACTTTCTCACCTCAATCTCCTTCGTTTGACATGCTCAATCAACAAGGTTACAATGTAGAAATGATTTTCTGGGTTTGCAAAAGACCAAAGAGGCCGGATTCTCTTATACGCAATATGGTTTATGCCACAGATTAAAAGAGGTGATAAGTCTAAAGTAAAAAAGAAATTGTACATTATGTTAGTATTACTCGAATGAAAGGGGTGGCGTCCAACTCTACAGTCATCATCTGAAGGAAGACGATGGCTCGTTTTTAAGGTTTATAAAATCAGGGTAAAGCAACAGTATGATAGGTTTTACATTTTTTCTTTTCTTCTTTAATCCATAGACACAACAAAATTACATTTTTATTCCACATGGTTCATTTAAAGTTCTAATTCTAGCCCCCAAAGATCTATATGTGTCACCAAACTGTAGAATGCTACATTTCAAAATTACATGACAGCACATGTAAATCGAAGGAGTTGGCTAACCTACCTCACTAGGTTTAATGCCTGAGTTGCTATGAGTTCAAGTTTAGGTCTCGGTTGGCCAAGTTCAGGTGCTAAAGGCATATTTTGGCCAAAATAAACTAACTTAATTTAAGATATCTGATGGGAATTGGAAAAAAAATATCAAACATGAT
Source organism: Aquilaria sinensis (assembly GCA_005392925.1). Lineage (NCBI taxonomy): Eukaryota > Viridiplantae > Streptophyta > Magnoliopsida > Malvales > Thymelaeaceae > Aquilaria > Aquilaria sinensis. The sequence goes on along the minus strand of SMDT01003321.1, from coordinate 66,312 downwards.
ATTGTCACCAATCTTATACCATAAGAATGATGTATGAGGTGGACTTATGTATATTAAAATGGTGTTCACAAACCCCACTTTTGTTTAAAAAAATATGAGTAATTTATTACAGACTATTTTTTTGTGATTCTTCTTTCTTATCTTAAAATTATGGCTTAAAGGTAATATTAGCTCTTATATTTTAATTAATTGGTTTAGTTAATTAGCTCTAAAATTATGAGTCAACCTATGTTAATTAAACTTCACAAATCAAGTTAAGCTCAAAAGTTTCAAATAAACTATATTAATCCCTAATAGAAGTGTCAATATTTTTAAAGAAATAGACTATTATCTACTTATTTTCAATGTGAAATTATAAAGTCTGCAATGTTTGGATTATTTTATTCTAAAAATTGACTAAGTATCTAATATTTGACATGTAAAAATAACAATAATATTTGTCTTTCAAATTTTTTTTTAAAGTTTCTAAATAATTTGATGGCTCATTCGATTTAAATTTAAATAAAAAAATATATATTTAGTGACTATATAAGTATTTTATTTTGAAAATCAATAAAATTTAATAACTTACTTCAAATTAAAACTAAAGATTACTCAAAATAATATTCATTTGTATGTGTATTATTCAGAACTAACTCAATGAATTTTTATTTAGATGGGTGTGCTTCTTGTTTTTCTTTTCATACTTAGAAATTTACAATAGAATGATTACAAGAGATATATTCTATTTAGATAATAGTGTTATAGTTTAAAATTTAACTTTTAATTAATTCAAATTTTAAGATCGATTGTAATTCATATAGGCATATATTGTGGACCACACTTTAAAAATATTCTAAATCTAGTGAAGGATGTAATTTTTATTCAAATATACTACCAATATTTTTCCCCAAATAAATAAGCCACAACCATTAAAGAGGATATGTGATAATTTGGGTACCTATGACACGAATTGTTATTAAAAAATAAAAGGAATGAGTTTTGTTGAGCCATGCGTAGGTAACGAAGCCTCATTATTTCTCACTCTAATTGTTGAATAACAATTTATAATTAATGCCTAAATCATTCTAAGAAGTTAAAATTTGAGTTAGAATTTAATCCTAAATTAATGGAACTCAAGTCAAAGCAAGCAAAACAGAAATCGGATTGGACATATATATATTTGAAGGTTAACCTACACCAATAGGAAAGATTCACAAATTGTTAACATCCTTCAATGGCTACTTTGTCAAGTTAGTAGGTTATTTGCCTATTTTAAAAACATTAATGATCCTAAAAATTATATGAGTAGACATATTGTTGCTTTGTCAGTGGCATATTTACCTTAAAAAAATTAACATGTACTTTAATTTTTAAGGAACAAAAAGATGAAAAGATATAGGGATATTTGAAGTTTTGATGAGGGATGAGCTTGGGAAGACTCGAACTTGGGTTTATGGAAATAGAGGCAAACTCAGATCTATGGACAGAAAGGCCCTTGTATCTACCCAAGTGCCTAAGCTATGGAGAAAGTATATTTTCATAGAAAGTATATTTTTATCAAATACAAAGAGACCTACATGCATGACTAGTTTCTTAACTTTGTCCACTCTCATAAGTTAGTCCCCTAACTTGGCTCAACTAACTTAGCTCTGACTCATGGGAATTGACAACATTAAGGGACCACCTATGAATTTTTGCCAAATGAAAAAAAAAAAGGGAAAGGTAGAGGTTTAATTACATGTTTCTCTGAACCTAGATGACCTTTGAGTCATATTAGCAATTGTGGATGTTTCTCAAAACCTAGGGGGCTTCTAAGCCACACAAAGTGTTAAACATCATTACTGTTAGGTATACCGCACCCTGAATTTTTAAGATATACTGCATGGTATACCATGCCACATACCATTACCATTTTCATAAAAAATAAATATTAAAATATTATTTTAAAATGACATAATTTGTTTAATAATTTATTTTTACACATTTTATATGTATTCTAATTCTTCTCATCATAATTTGTCAAATATAAATAAAATATATATATGATAGAAGATATTCAGTTGGGATAACATGCACTAGAAATTCAATTGGGGGATATTGTTCAACACTACAAGGACTTTCAAGCTGCTAAAATCTATTAAATTGTTATATTAATTAAGAGAAGTAACAAAAAAAAATAAAAGTAAATGTTTATTTTATGATATGTGTATTATTTATATTTTAATGTTTTATTTATTTATAATATTTTTTTATGTAAAATAAAAAAAATAGCTGTAAAAAATAAAATATCGTGGTACATACTACACATTATTTGCGGTATAATGAAGTTTTTTGACAAAATACATACAAAAAGTGAGTGATATGCAGTATACCCTAAAATATCATGCGATAAAATGACAAAACTTAAAAACATTTATATCACATATTCGTGGTAAATGATATACCGTGGTATTTAATATAGAGCCACATTAACAATTGTGGGTGTTTCACCTGCTGGATTTGAACCTAGGCCGTTTACATGGCAGATGTTCCTTCTTGCCGTTTTGCTAGAACCAAAATCTTATTTAAATACATCTTCATACTACCATAACCAATAAACAATTAAACCAACCAAAAAAAGGTAAATTAAGGATGAAAAAAACCATTTTTGAAGAGCTCTAGTATTGATTGAATGTGGTAGTGGAGTGGATTCAGATTTTGATCATTTCTTCATCTCGCTTTGTAATTAGCTCTATGGTACAGTCCCGCACCTTCAGCCTAATGGCTAAGGTGCTTGGTATATTATGGGAGAGATCAAGGGTTCAACTCTAATCTCCCATTTTTCTCCCCAAAAAATATCATATAAAATTGATTTAATTGTCTTTAGGTTCCAAAAAAAGCTTGCATTTCCCTTCTCTTACCTAGAATATTAATACTTTTTTCCTTAAATACTTATAAAATATGCTTCTAAATAAAAAAGAAAAAAAAAGGCTCTATGGTACACATGTTTATGTTTAAGATACCTTAATTATAACTTTTCACTTACACAACTCCAACGCACAAATAATCAATTGATTGATTGATTTTGATAGGTTTGTAGTTCGTTGTCAATGGTGGTGAAGTTCCTCAGCTCTAGCCAGAAATTTTCAAGACAACTAGTTAAAGATCCCGTCCTATGTGGTGGGTTTTGATTATACAATATTATCTACATCACTATCACATATGTTGTTCAAAGAAACGTTTCCAAAAGTTTGTACACCATTATAATAATGTATATAATTACAGTAATTTATAGCATGTGATATAATTAAATCACAATAGTATCTACATCATTAAAATTTTATATTCTACAATACAATATATAGCATATATTGTGAGTTTTGTTAGATATATGTTAGTTTTAGTTTGGAGTATAGTTTTGTTGGAATCTTCATTATTCACTTGATGGATCATTGAAGGCTGTAACGGTAACAAAGTAGTGAAAATGAGTAAGTGTGAAGATAATTGTCTTAAAACATAAAAAGTTTCTAGTAAAAATTTTATAATAATTTTTTTGATATAGATTATTTTTAAATCTTATTTCTAATTAAGAAAATTTGATACCTTTAATTAAAAATTAAAAGCTACAAATGCCATCAAATTTTAAAAAAATTTACATAAGAGTTTTTAAATTTTAAGTTATATAAAAAATCTTAATACCCAATAATGGTATTTTATACCTTGAATCGAAAAGTAAAATACGTAAATAATTTCAAATTTAAAAAAAAAATAACTTAATTCCTAATTTGGGAAATCGAAAATAGACACACACAATGCACCAATCCCAGAAAATGGCACTGTTTATTGTATTGTTCAATGAATGGTAATTTGGGCCATGCCCTTTTATAATATAGTAATAATAGTAATTAAAAACAAAAGAAAACCGTTCCAAAAAAAGACAAAAAAAAAAGAGAAAAAACAAAAATATTGTGGCTAAAATCAGGGATTTGATCATCAAATGAAGGAGTTTGGGTACCAAAAGAGCAAAAAGAACAAACTCTTACTGAAATAGACATTTAACCATTACTTAAAGAAAAATAATAAACAAAAGACACAAAACATGTCATTTTGTGCTACTGTTTAATAAACAGTAAAATCACCTATGGTATTTAATAAATATAAAGAATATTACAGGCAAGTACACGATCCCAGTGTTACTAATCTACAAGGTGTTCTGGTTGACATTTTAAATTAATTACTAGGAAGCAGAAAATATTTCATGCTCTTCATGATTCAGTATCATTTTCAAGACTATCATCATTTTGTAGGATGGTTGTACCTATTGGCTTACCCTTCTTGAGTTCAGGTAAAGTTTCTTGTGCTCTTTCACATTCACAACATTTACTAGTATTATATGAGATAGGGAAGACCCATACGTTGCGGCGATCATATAATATCACAATATTAAATAAAATAATAAAATAAAAATAAAAATAATTTGGGAACCAAGAGAGAAAATGTAAAAATTTTAGATATTAAGAGTCTAACAATTGACTTAGGAAAAGTTAAGAAAAAAAAGGTTTTATTTCACTAAAAAAATAAATAAACCATGGTGACTAATATTTTAGTTTAGAAAACAAAACATAAAAAAAAACCAAGAGATTAAACAAAAACACTATAATTTATTAAACTCAAAGTCTAATATTAGAAACAGAAATAATATAAGGACTATAAATGTGTTTCACAAAAAAGAAAAGTAAAAGTAGGAGAATAGCGAAATCAACCCTCGAAAAGATATTTTCATTCAAAAATTTCACCAACCTTCCAAAAGAAGCAACCCAACCCAACATAAAAAAAGAAAAAAAGGAAAGGACAGACAACAGAGCGGGTCACAATCCAACCTAACACTGAAGGACAAAAGCAAAAAGAAACTATAGTTTACTATAGATAAAACGGTGGTTAGAATATAGAAAGTTTTTTTAGGCGCACTTTATAGCAAACATTTTTTTTATATAAATTTTGACATTAAAACAAATGCCAATAATAAATAATTAAAAATTTCTCATTCATAAATGGATGTTAATCAATTAAATTTTGCTTCATTTTAATTTTAGGTTGGGTTTTTTTTATATTATGTTCTTATTATTAAAATGATTAATTGTGATCAAAACATAATTCTATAAAACACAACACTACATGTCCTTCGAAATGATAAATATTTTTTGTCATAAAAAAATAATTCACTAAAAAGTTTCATCTCTTATTAATTTAAATTTCAATTTTTAATATCAATAAGAAATTTATTTAGTAAAATTCACTCAAAAGCTTTAGAGTTTAATAAAGTAATTTGATCCATCGATCCATAATTGTTAAAATTGAAAATGAATATGAAACATAACATTGTACATGTTTTGAAATAATGGATAAAATTTTTCATTAAAAATTAATTCACTAAAAAATTTTATCTCCTATTAACTGAAATTTTAATTTTTAATATTCTTTATAAATTTATTTAGAAAAATCCATCTTCAATTTATTTATCTTTTTTTAACCTTTATTAAGTCAATTATTAAAACCTTAATGTCAAAAGTTATTTCTTTAAACTAAAGAAATAAACCATGATTACCAAGATTTTGCTTTAGAAGACAATAAATAAAAAAATAACAAAAAAATTAGAGATAAAGAAAACAAATTATGCTCACCAATGTATTTCCTTAGAAAATAATACATAAAACAACAACAAAAAAAAACTTAGGATGAAGAGAGCAAATAGAAGAGGTAGATTAATAGTTATAAAATTTGAGAACCAAAATATAACAATGATGTAAATTCGAGCCTAAAATGGAAGCATTAGAAAGTTAGGGACTGAAACCGTGTTTTCACCGAAATAACATATGAAACAGATTGAAAGCGTAAAATTTCAACACAGATCCTCAGGAAATTCATCGCCTTGCAAAAAGATGATCAAACTTTATAAAAATCAAATCGTATCCGGCAAAACAAAAAAAATTGACGAACGCAAAAAAAAAAAAAAAACTTGATAAGGGGCAAAACGGTAAAGGTACTATTTTACTGTTCACTTAAATGGTAGCCGAACATGGCTTTTAGTATATAGTATAATTTCTAGCTTCCTTGATCTCTATTTTATGTTATCTAAAATTGGTTCAGCTTTTGGGTATTTGGTCTCTGTGGCGGATTTGAGAATTTTACAAATAAGGGTCCGTGTGTATATTAAAAATAATATTATAAAATAAAGTTTATAAATTTGCATATATATCCTTGATCTCTATTTTATGTTATCTAAAATTGGTCAGCTTTTGGGTATTTGGTCTCTCTGGCGGATCTGAGAATTTTACAAATAAAGGTCCGTGTGTATATTAAAAATAATATTATAAAATAAAGTTTATAAATTTGCATATATAACATAATGATTGTAAAATAAAAAATAGAGGAAGATCTAAAAATGTTTTGATTTAGCATTTTTTTTTGTCCTTGGTTGACTTGCTGCAATGAAATATGAAGAACGGAAATAAGATGCTCATGTTGTACAGAATGTACAAAACAAAAATTTCCTTTTACCCCATAAACTTGGATATTTCTTCTCACTTTGCTCATTTAATTATATTAAGTATGCAACTAGCTCCTTAATTTTTTTTGTATGTTTGAAAAATAAAGAGAGTGGCAAAAAGATTTTAAATCCTAGATAGGAAAATATATAAAATTTTAGATACCAGTATAGGACTTCTATTTTTATAATTATCAATAAAGAGAAGAGATTGGCTATTCTTTTATTTTTATTTAGGTAAATGAGGCATATTCTTTTGCTTCATTATATGTTATAAAAATTATAAGGGCTCATTAAAAAATTAAAAGGGGTCCAATCACTAAATTATCTATCACTTATTGACATTTTCCTAAAAAAAGGGAGATCCATAGACCCTCATATTATATATGTGAGTACACCACTGTTTGGTCTCTGCTGCATTGCGTGTGCCTGCACGCGTGTTTGTGTAATTGGGGATGAGAGATATCTAAGGCAAGAAGAGATTCTAATCCCTAGCTATGCATAATTAAGCAAGATGAAGCACTTCATTCTGAAGTAGATTACAGAAAGATGCATTTCTTCATAGATTCAATGCAAAGTTAAGAAAAATAACAGATCTTTATGTAAGCTTTGCCAGTGAATAGCACCAAAATAATGAAAACTTTAACTTGCATAAAGTTATTTCAGGAAGAAATACAGGTCCTAATGTGTGACACGTATGATTCTTTTGTCCATATGTACGTGCTTCCCTTCAGTAGAGAGGTAAATCCAGTGGCAGACTTGTGTGATATCTCTGGTTTTGTGGATGTTTATGAGGTTGCACAAATACTTGAGGGGCAAGCTGGGCAATATGTGGTCTCTGTATTGGAGTTTACTATCCTACATCTTGTTTTACTGGTAAAGCATGAATGATCCTTCAAGCTCTTGTGAAACAATCATTATAATCATCCTTCCTCTGCCATGTCCCTAGAAACTTTTGCAGTTCTTGTCTTTCTAATTAGATATGCTTGAGAAAAGCCATCCTGATGCTGTTCCTTAATCTCAATTAGGTTCGGGTCGGCGGCATGAAAGTTCATGGGGTTAATTAACTACTATATACTCTACTATGATTGGGCATGTTTTACAGTATTATAGCCATGGCAGGAATATGGGCCTAATCTGCAGTCTTCTCAGCCATGAAGATGAGTATTGCTTTTTTTTGCTAATTCTTCTGTTTGATAATAATTTGATAATGAACAGTTTAATCTATCAATTTTTTCTCTAACTAAATGTAAAACAATTTTTTTTCCTTTGCTGGTGTTAATGGCAATAGAACTTCAAGGGCAGGTTTCCAAAACATTAGGGGGCAAACTAGATTTCATGAAAACCTCAGGGGGTTGCTTTGTATTCACAATAGAATTCGCACGCATGCCAACTTCATAGTGCCAAACATTTCTTTTTGGGTACATTCGCCCAAAAGTTTCACCCCCTGCAGCTAGCTACTTTCGCTTTTTTCCCCTACATTTCTCACTTTTACTTTTTTGTTCTTTTTTTTTTTTTTTAATTTTGTTTTCACGTTCGACCCTTTTTGTCCTACCCTACGAGAAGGCCCCTTCATTAGCAGCTCCGCAGGGGTCCTTGGTTTCGGCTTTTAGGGCTAGCGGGTTGAAGGACCGGTAAACAGGTAGTGGGTTGTCCAGGCCCGAGTGGATAGAAAGTGGGCCTGGGACAAATGTGTCGGAGGTGTTTGGTTAGCACTTAGCAGAGTACTGGCTTTGTTTGAAAATAGTGTTTAGTATTAGAATTTGATGTTAAAGTTTTTGTGAATGATTATGTTAGTTTCTAAAAACCTTTAATATTAACAGTTATAATGCATATGCTATAAACTTATGGGATAAAGAAAAAAATCAAGTAAATATGTAGAAAAATGTGAGTGTACATCATCCATTTATGTGGTTAATTAAGGATATAGATTTTTTCGTCACCCCTTTACCACCCTATAAAAAGCAGAAAAAATGTGGTTTATAATTATTAGTTGAATCATAAAAAAACATATATGCATATTGATATGTGCACGCATAAATATAGACACACTCATACATGTTGGAAATCACTAATATAATGAAGTTTTCTTGTTTACAACAATAAGCTGTAGTCTTCATTATTCCTTAACTCTCTTTCCTAGTTGACTTGTGATTAAATTTTAAAGCCGAATATCTTGATTTTCTTTTTCTAAAGGAATGCCGAATATCTTTATTACTTAAATTTAAAAACTTTTGGGATGTCATTATCAATTTTAATGGACCTAAGATGGAAAATGCCCAAAATGATGAACCATAAAAATTTCTGCCCCAATTTGGTATATTTGTAGTGCTATAACAAAAAACAATAACATATGGAATAGATAGACCTATAATTCATAGCTATTTTTATCCTTGTCACTTTGCACACTTTGATTTTTATTTTTCCAAGGGCCCCAAAGCTATTGTTCATACTTTATAGAATGCTAATTGTGGAGGTGCCTTAGCTAGCACTCCAAGTCTTCGGACATTAACATATATCTTTTGCCTCCCACATCCCTATCATTGATGCACAGGCACAGCCGGTCCCCTTCGAAGCCATACAAATGGAATCTATTGAATCATGAACTCTTTGCCTTTTTTTCATTGGGAGACTTACAATAACCCATCTAATTTGTTCTAATTTAGCTTTGCCTCTCTTATTTTTGAAAACTTATATTTTACCCATACTTCTTTCATACAATCTGACAATAATTTCTAAAACCCTAATTTAAGTTATATTATATATAGTTATCTTTCAATAATTTTAATCTTTCCAATATTTTTTTACAGTTAATAGACATTTTAAATTATTATTTTTCTTCTCTTTAAATGCATTTACCTATTTATAAATGTAAATCAATATTTTTAGGATATCAATTGACTGTGAAAAAAATTAAAAATTAGAAATTACTGAAACGTAGTTAGAAGATAGTTTAAATTATAGTTTCAGAAGTTATTATCGAATAGTATAAGGGAAATGGTAGGTAAAGTGTAGTTTTTTAAAATAGAAAGGGCAAAGTGTACTTTAGGCAAACCAAGTAGGGCTTCTAAGTTTTTTCCCCTTTTTGTTTGTCCATTACCTTTTGGATATCTGGTTCCAACTTCCAAGCATAGTTATTAAAATCCCGACTTGAGTCTTAAAAACTTACATTTTTACGACTCTAGAAACAAAAAATATAGTTTTTTTTATTATGCACCTATGTCTAATTAGACATAGTAACACATCTCTTAATTTTCTATATATAAGGCATAAATCATTAAAAAATTGACAAAAATACCCTTAGTTAAAATATTTTTCTCCACAAAAAAACCCTAGCTTGCTACTGCTGTCTCCTCCGATGCCAGCGCCGGTGCTGCCGTTGAACTGTCATACATCATGATCTCGCAATATACGTCATATTTCATGTTCGAAAAAATGAAAAGTGTCTGAATGGATGCCAAAAAGTGTCTAAAAAAATATTTAGAAGTGTCTGACCAATACGTAGATAATTTACTCTCTTCAAAAATAACTAATTGAAATAATAAAAAAGTGTCTGAATGAATATGTAAAAGTGTCTAAAGAAATATTTAAAAGTGTATGACCAATACGTAAACAATTTACTCTTTTCAAAAAGAACTAATTGAAACAATAAAAAGTGTCTAATGAATGTGTAAAAGTCTTTAAAAAAATGACAAAATGTCTAAAGCAATACGCAAACAATTTATTTTCATGATAAAAAAATATATACAAAATAATAAAAGAAGTGTATAAATAGAAATTTAAAAGTGTTTAAATCAATATTTGAAAGTGTCTAAATAATTATTTTTTGCCTGTCTCCCATCGTCTACCTCACGTCCAGTCGGCCACCATTCCGTGCTTCACCTCTGCCTCCACCTCCTCCAATCGCTGCTCTTGGCGTCATTTGCCACAACCGCTTTCTCGTTCTCCACCTTCGGCCGCCACTCGTGGCTTCGCCTCAGCCTTTTCTAGTCGCTGCTCTTGGCTTCGTGTCCTCCAATCGCCACTCCCAGCGTTGCCTCTGCTCCTATCGCTCCGATCCTGGCTCATCGCATAGTCACTATGGCGTTGTCGTCATCGAGTCGTCGGATATCAAGCTCGTTGCGTCGTTGGACTTTAGGCTCATCATCGCCTTAAAACTCCGATGATGGTGAAGAGGCAATGCGATTCAATCAGTGTGGAGAGGCCCCAACGTGATTCGATCGAAACAGCGAGGCAGCAATCCTGAAGAGATGCGATTTGATCAGAGCAGAGAGGCACTGACGCTGAAGAGGCGATGCGATTCGATCAAAGTGGAGAGGCAGCGACGCGATTTGATCAGAGCAGAGAAGCGGCGACACTGAAGATACGTGATTCGATCAAAGCTGAAGAGGCAGTGACATGATTCTATCGGAGCGGGATTGGAGATTAAGCTGAAAAAAACCACGGCAATGCGATTCAATCGCGGGCAATCTGTCTAGAACGAAGAGCGGCGGTAGTCGGCGGGGATGAGAAAGAGAAAACGGGTTAGGGAAGAAAATTTTGGGGGTAAAATAGTAAATAATCCCTATGTCCAATTAGATATATGTGCATGATATCCATGGTACAAAAAATGACTAAAGTTTTAATGGAAACTTATATGTACATGGAAACAAATAAAGTCTCGACTTTAGTCTTAGAAACTTTATGACTTTATGTTTCTATAGTATTAGGTCAAATTTGCTAAAATTAGGCTAAAAAATGATCTCAAGCCAAAAATATATGAATCTACTACTAATCAAATCCAACTCATTACACCCAATTCATTTTAACTTAAGTCAATTAACTTTAAAATGAATTATTTTTATTTTTATATCTTTTTTATGCTGAACTAATTTTAATTAAAATTTAATCTTATGTAGTTGCAATAATTCATTGAATATACAATTTTTGTAATCTTATTAAATTTTTATGAATTTTTTTAGTTTAAGGTATTAAAAAAATTCATAAACATTTAACAACATCATGAAAAATTTACTTTCAAATAGATCATTGCACCTACATAATATTGGCTTTCAAATGAAATTATTTTTAGGTAAACAAATTGTAAAAATAAAAATAAGTCAATTAATTTAAGTTAAAACGAATTGGCTAAAACCCTACTATTCCCAAATCATCTATTGTTTTTTTTCTCGGTTTCTATATCACTCAATTTCTATCATTCATTATAACTTTGATAACACTGGTTATCAAATTTATATAGACATGAATATAGATGAAGGAAATGTAAATGATGGTATAAGTGCTTACATAAATGAGTTTGGATTCTCAAATGATAAAATGACAAGAAAATAAAATGAATATATGAACTTCGAAGATGATAATATTGATATTGTCATTGATCATGATATTCCATGTATTCCAGTAGATGATTGAGATGTTTTTAACTTCTCATTATGAATTGTGGATTTTAGATCTTTTTTCTTGAATTATATGTTTATGTAATGACACTTTTTATGGTATTAAAGTATTAGTAAGTGAAAATATTATGTAATATAAACTTTCTGATATAATTTAGATGATTATTTTTTTCATCTTTTTCTAATATTTTTTTTAGAATCTTACGACTCTATGAATTTTTGCGATTTTATGACTTTAGAAAAATCAAAACGACTATAGGGAGAAACCTAACTCTGACTTACCAATCAAAATTGGGGAAAGGTTAAAAAAAATCCTACAACTTTCGCAGCTTTTCTAAGTAAGTTTTATGTATTCACGATTTTCTGTTTGAGTCATATATCTTCTAAAATGTGATCTCTATTAGTATTATAGCAGGAAAACTTGACGAAAATCCTATATGGCAGATAACGGACATTAAAAGCAAGGGGGAAATATCAAAATTAGTCATCTAACTTTGTAACTTTACTAATTAAGTCACCATGTTCTTATTTTCTTGCAAATCACTCCTAAAACCCTAAATATTTTCTTTTGCTGTCGTTGTCCTTCAAGCATAAACCCACTGCATTTTCTCTTATCATTCCTTGATGAGAATGAAGAAGAAGGATTAATTTTCATATTTTTTAATAAAAAAATACAAAATTTTAAGTGATAACACTAATCATGATTCAAAAATTTAAAATGTATAAAGCTTTTGAAAATGAAGAATTCTTAGTCGAAAGTGGAACAAAAATCTCCTACCAAGTAACCGTCAGATCATGTTCCGAAGAGAAAGCAGGAGGTAAATGACCTCAATTTTAATCAAGATGTAGATAACTTGATTATACTTCTTCATAATTTTGTAATTAATTAATCTTCCTATTTATCTATATATTCATTAGTTTATAAATCTATTTTTTCATCATCAGTGAAGTCATCATCATTACACTGTTATTGCTCATATATTTATATATCCTTTTTGCAATATACCTATGGTTCATTTTGTAAAATTTTGTAATTTATTCTTTCAATCTTATATAAAAGCATGAAGAATTAATACAAAAAAGATTGTATCATCTTATCGTGGAATCCATAAAGTACAATGAAATATTTACAAAATTAGCTGTGAAATATTAAATGATGAGCTATTTAATACACTATTATTAATTAATATTTTTAATTTTCCATTTAACCTGTACATCAATTGAAATTCTATAATTTAATAAGCTCAAAAAATATCTTTAAAATATTTTTTCAAAAATAGTATTTTTTTAAAAAAAAATTATTTTGAAGTTGGATAACTTGTAAATAATTAATTACTTTTTAAAACAACTTCTTCAAGTGATTGTTAGATAGGTAAAGTGCTAGTTTTTAAATGGGTCAAGTGATGTAATGCCTCATTCTCATGGTATAATTCATTGACGTAATGACGATCAATGACCTTAAAATATAGTAAATATAATAGTTTCTGTAGAAAAAAAAAGAAAAAGAAGAAGAAGAGGAAATAGTTTATTTTGAACATTTTTTGAAAATTCTAAGCATAAAAGCAACAACCCAACCTACACATTTCAATTAGAATTATGCAGTTCTAGATTTCTTTTGAACCCAGGGGTGAATTATCAGAAAAATAGGGACATGGTAACTTAATTAGAAAATTTACGTAGTTAGATGACTAATTTTGATATTCCTCCTTGTTTTTAACATTTGTTATTTTCCACATAAGATTTCTGTTATATTTTTTGGCTATAAGACTAACCGAGATCATGTTTTTTAAGATATAAGGCTCAAACAAAAAATCATGAAAATATAGGATTTAATTAGAAAAGTTAAAAAAGTTATAGGACTTTTTTTTTAACCTTTTTGCCATCAAAACTAAAATCATTTATGTCTTCGCCACCTAGTCCAAATGGTAATGCAGACATTTGCCCCTGATAAGGGCCAGGGTTTGAAATGCTTCTACCTCCCCTAATACTAAATAATGCCATTAAATACTAATTAGTTATTTTTAGGTTAGAAAAAACATACATTTTTCTTATCCCCTATACTATATGAATATCCCCTCAAACCCAGTACAGTACTTATATACCTTATTCTGAATTAAAAAAAAAAAAACTAAACTTATTCATAGGTCTGCTCTATTCCCATATATGAAAAACTCAAAAAAGATGACTGAGTAGGATGGTTTGGCTAATCGAGATAACAAGTTGTCTTACTTGGTGAGCTTGCATTCCCCTGGGCGACAGTACCACTGCAACGTCTTCAAACACCCATAATTGTTTTTGGTACATCAAACACTCATAATTTTGACTCTTAATTTCTTTTTTAAGTCCCTAGCTTCTAATATCTAAGTCCCAGCCATTACAGGACACTCAATAAAAGGTTGGGATTCAAACCACAAACACACATACCTTCCCCCCCGTTCTTCACCATTTTTTTTGTTAGTGTCATATAGATTGGTTTAGTAGTATTTCAGTTCCCAAAAAAGCAGACATTTATTTCTTATATATATATATGTACCCTAAACCCTAAAAATTTGTATAAATGCTTTTGGGTAAAAGCAAAAAAGAACAAGAAAAAGCCCCAGTCTTTAATTTCTAAATTATAGTTTTGAAAAGGCCAAAATGCATGATTGGTCCTCTAACTTAGTAAACTCGCATGAGTTAGTCCTTTATCTTTAACTCAGTGCGAGTTAATTCCTTAACTTTGAAAAAGTTAGCAAGTTAATCCAAAATGGATGGTAGGCCAAATGGTGTTAAATTTTTGCTGATGTGGTAAGGGCATTTCCGTTTTCCTTTCCTGCCTCCACTAACATCATTGTCTCTCTTCCCCTCCATCGAATCGGACGTCTGACGGATCTTATTTGCCTCATCACCTCTATCGAATCTAGTTCTTTTGTCAAATCAACCCTCCGTCGAACCCAATTCCCCTCATTACCTCCATGGAATCCGATTTCTCCGTCGAATTTAATTCGTCTCCTCGTCTCCGTGAAATCTAATTTGCCTCTTCGCCTCCGTCGAATCTGATTCCTCCATCGAATCCAATTCGCCTCCATAGAATCCGATTCACTTCACACCTCCGTCGAATCTAACTCTTTCTTCGGATAGCCCTCATTGGCGATTTGCCACTTCTTACCCCTCGCTGATTCACCACCACCCTCATACAACCTCGCGTGATGTAATCCTATCTCGCCTCTCATCTCTTAGGTTTCACGCATTGCAATCCCATTTCACCCATCGCAGATTCACTGCCGTTCGTCATTCGCCAAATTCGGAAATTATCGATTCTGCGAAATTAGGACTTTTGATAACCCCCCACACGGTGTTACCTCACATGGATGCTTTCCGTCCCACATAGAACTAACTTGCTTAATTTAGCAAAGTTGAGGGACCAAAATCCTTAATTTGCTAAGTTAGAAGACTAACTCGCATTGAGTTAAAGATAAATAACTAACTCGTGCGAGTTTGTCAAGTTGGAGTACTAACCACGCATTTTGGCCTTTAGAAAAACTTCAAAGTTTCACTTATGGTTTAAGCTAACGTCAAATAATTCACGCAACATAGTTGAAGTAGCTAAAGCTCAAAGGGATTAAGTGGGAATAAGAGAAAAACACATCCAAAATATAATTAATCCAATTAATACTAAATATCTTGGTAGAAGAAAGACGTCCATATGAAGTAGAAAACAGTTTTGATGTTATCGAAGGGACTTAAGGGGTTGGGAATTAAGGATCTATGACTGTTTAACCAAGCACTCCTAAGGAAAATGTTTTGGCGAATTTTCAGTGGGGACCCAAATAGACTAGTTTATGGGGTTTTGATGGCAAAATATGGGCCATCACATTTAGTTTGATCAGTTGATAACAATAGTTCAGGCTCAAAGATTTGGAAAAGTCTACTGTATGAGAGATCAATTTTCAAGGGGTTTACCTAATAGAAGATTGGTAATGACAAATCTATCTGGGTTTAGGAAGATCCGTACATCTCGATTATTTCCCTTACCATGTTAAAATGCTTAACTCCTCAGCATAGGTATGTCCAAGACTTCGTGTTTCATATTTAAGTTTCTATAATGACGAGGGTTGGAATATAACGTTCTTAAGTCAAATTTTTCCAGAAGAGATAAGGCAACATATTGTATTGCTTTACCCCCTTTTCGTTAGCTTGTGAGAATAATGTGATTTTTTGGCAAGGGAATTCTAAGGGTACCTATATCACTAAACATGGTTATTCACACTTGTAGCTTAAAGAACTTCTTATCTATTCCACCCAGTATGGAGTCTCATTGGTACCCCTCCAAATCTGGATTTCTCTAGAATTATGAAACGAGTATGGGGTTTAGAATTACCTAAAAAATTCAAGATTTTCTTGTGGAAATGTTTGTTAAATGCCCTTCCTACGGGTAGTAATCAAGCTATTCATGGTGGGATGCAAAGTTACCTTTGCCAATGTTGTCACGTAGAGGAAGAGACGGTTCTCCATCTCTTTTAGGGTTGCTAAGGTACTGCCAACTAATAAGGTTCTTTCTGTTTTCCTCCATCTCAGTCCATTGACTTATCCTTTGGGCTGGTTGTCATCGCTTCTAAGTTCCTGCAATAAATGGTCCTTTGAATGGATCAATTTTTTAGTCTCTAACCTCTAGATTATTTGGCTGAGAAGAAATAAGTGTGTTTTTCGTAATGCATAGTTTGATTTTCAGTCCTTGATAGTCAGAAATGGCTGCCTGATTATGAATGGGATCCAATGCTCCTTTTTCAGTACCAACATGGGAAAATATGGCAGAATTGTCCTCAACATTAGAAGCGGAGTTGGTTGCTATTCTAGAGGTAGTTCACACGCCAGCAACTCTATCTCTGAGATATATTATAATTCTATCAGCTTGCTAGCAGGTATTTGATGTTCTCCGGAATAAGATACCACCTTCATAAATATTATTGATCAGGTTATTTTTGAAATGAAAAAGTTAATTGCTATTCATTGGTAATTATTTCACGTCAGCATGTTTTTCGAGTACATGATTTAGCAGCATCACTTTTTCGTTACTTTACTTTTTATTCTCAATGCAAAACAAAAAAAAAAACAAAAATAGCTTCATTGCGATCTTTTATACGTTACTGTTTTGTCATCATTGGATTCATTGTACCTCTTATCGTCTTTGTAAATAAAATCACTTTCACCTCCCAGCTTTTATTAATTCAAAACCCAAAAAAACGACGAGACAGACAAACATCGCTTTCCTCTTTTCTGTCCAGTTTAGCAATTGAACTTGGATGTTAATTATTATGTGCCCAATTGGCTCCCAAGTGGCACCCACTAAGACACGTTTACAAGTTTTCAGCTCAAAGTCATGTCCAATCCCTAAGCCTCATCATGTCAGACCATAATTTATGCTCAATAACCTCAGTTGAATTAATTAATGTATTTATTTCATACCCTAAAATTTTACTTATAACACAATTTGCTCTGACTATATATAGAATAACATAACTATGTACAAACCACAAAGGGGTTTTATTCCACACCCTGAGCGGCACAAGGCCGCCGCCAGCCGAAATTGTCACGGCGGATGCCCACTCAGATTCAATTAGCATATAACTAAATGTTTGGGATGCGGTTGAGAATCAGGTTTTACTTGGGTGTCAGTTTGACATCTCGATTGAAAGTTTTTAGGAACCCAATTGGTATTTTAGCCCGATTATTTTGCGTGGTTGGTCTTTATCTTTTAGTTCTTGTTTCATTTTATTTCCCAATTTATTAAATGTTCTGTTTTGGTTTTAAATATATTATAATTGTTTAGCTTTTTTATTTATCGCTAAATAAAATCATTGACTTAGAATAATCATTTAATATAAATTTTTAAAATTTTAATTTAAATATGTAATAACTGTCTTCCAATAAATTTAAATAGGTCAATAATTTCTTCACAGTCAACAGACAATTTAAATTAGTAATATTTTTTTCTGAATTTAATAAGTTCAACTTATAAAGAGGGAAAAAAAAGATTATTTGAATTTTTCATATTAAGTATGAAAAATAATTATGTAGATTACATTGATTATAGAATAGTTATTAGATAACTTGAATTATGATCTAAAAAGTTGTTATCAAACAAATATTTTAAGTTAACATATTTCATAAATGGAGACCAAAATGAAATGTTTTTAATATTTTGGACTAAAATGAAATATTTTTAATAGGTTTGGAAACAAAATAAAACATAATAAATTAGAAACTAAAACAAAATAATAGTTAAAAGTTAGGGATCATTCTCATCATTTACTCATTTAATGTATTTTTAAGGCAAAAATTCTCAAATCCACCTTGTGTTATGATGCATTTCAACAAATCTACCTGAGGTAATTTCTTTCAATTGAATGAGCACCTTAGAGATGCATTTAGTAATAACGTCATCAACTAAAACAAAATGTCCAGAGATTAAAATGGGACAGTCAATGGTTAGTTTTCAAGTTAAGCAATTAGAAGAGATAAATATTTCCTACCTGATCGTAAATATCTAAAATTTTCATGTTAATTATAAGGGTTAATTACAATTTGCTCCCTAATTATACTTTGCCCCATGTTTAAAAAATATATACACTTTGACTCTACCTTCTTAATACAGTCCGATATCAATTTCTGAAATCTTAATTTAAATATTACGGTAGCTACTTTCCGGTAGCTACTTTCCGGTAATTTTGATCTGTATGGTATTTTTTTTATAGTT
Organism: Aquilaria sinensis; assembly: GCA_005392925.1. NCBI lineage: Eukaryota > Viridiplantae > Streptophyta > Magnoliopsida > Malvales > Thymelaeaceae > Aquilaria > Aquilaria sinensis. The sequence goes on along the minus strand of SMDT01003321.1, from coordinate 47,675 downwards.
AGTGGATATTTTAAATTATCATTTTTTCTTTTTATAAATGAAAACAATAATTTTTAAATATTAATTAACTATTAAAAATATATCATACAGATTAAAATTACTTGAAGATGAGTACCGTACAGTTTAAATTAAAACTTCAGAAGTTAATATTAGATAGTATTAAAAAGACAAGAAAGGCCAAAGTGTAATTTCACATAAACTTAAGGACAAATTGTAATTTTCTCTAATTATAATAACGTATAGTATAGAACCAATCCAAATACCAAACTTTATTTTTGCTATTTCAATTTTCTTTTTCCAGTCATGGATCTGTACCTACTCTTCTATTTCAATTGTAAAATTTTTCAATTTTCTAAATAAGAGTCAAAAGCTTGAAACTATGTGGATAGTGAGTCCTAACATTAATTTTTTAAATTATAATTTAAACTACTTCATAATTATCTTTTAATAAATTAAAACTATACAACATTTTTCTAAAACTTGATGAAACTATTTAAATTATTATTATTATTTTTTTTCATGTTTGTAAATCATCTTGTTGTTTAGTAATTGTCTTTCAATAAAGTTAAGACTGACTAGTAACATCACTGATTTAGAAAACTTGAAAGTTTTAAGATTTAGATAGACAAATGGTATAAGCTAATTGAGGAGTAAAAATATCTCCCTCCGCAAAAAAATACTATTGGAAAAATAGAATGAGGGAAAAAAAGCACCATTTTACCAAGTAGCAAACAAGCTTTTTATACGCTGTCGTGGCCATACTTCATAAGTTGGGGCATCTCTTCGGCTAGCAGATGTTATCTTTGTGAAAGAGTTGGAAGAAAGTTTGGAGTTTTTGTTTTTCTCTTGTCCTTTCACCATCCAAGCATGGTGTGAAGTGACAAGACAGTTGCAGATTTCTTGTCAGTGTGACAGTATTCGGAATTGGAGGGCACTGTATAAATCTCTAAGAGGTAAACACATCATTAGAAGGATCAATAGATCATATTTTGAGGGAAAGAAATGCGAGATGCCACAATAAGTTCCCAGAGAAACTTGAGGATATTGTTGCTTGCGTTCAAACAGATTTGTGCAGGAAACAATGTTATGTACGTTTTATGATTTTTTTTTTTAGGTGTTTATGTACTGAGACTTGTTCTTAATGAAATTTTGCCTTTCCCTTAGAAAATATGTTCTATTCAGGGAATACATACTATTTCCATTCCGGTGTGATCATCTGTGTCATAAGTATAACCATTGCAGATGAACTTTTTCTGTTTTGGAAATTATTTTTTTGGTGTTTCTGAAAGCTAGAAGTGAATTTAAAAAAAAAATACAAGAAATATGAAAATCTTGTTTCCCACGTTTTTGAAAACATATTTCAAATCTTGTTTCCCATGCTTTTGCTGAGTTTTCAATTCAAAATTTTAATAAAAAAAGATTGTTTTCAATTTTTTTTTGGTAAATTAGACGATATATAGAAAAAAAAAAAAAAAGATCAGCCGGAAGGCTGATTACACAGACCAAAATTACAAAAGCTGTGAGCTTTCAAGGCTGAGCTACTTGTGCTACAATCTCTAGATCTAGAGACACCAACAAAATATTCACAAAAACTTATCCTAATACAGTTAGTTAATTGCCAAAAAATAAGAGTGCATTCTAACTCTTGGTTGGCTGTCATATTAGCAAGTTGATCAGCTACATGGTTAGCTTCTCTAAAGACATGATGAAACTGAGGAACTCTTCATGGAAAACATTAATAAATTTTTTTTTTTCAGGAAAACAAAATATAGACAGATAAATAAAAACGATACCAAACGAGCATTGCTTCATGCGCGTTGGAAAAAAAAAAAATCGTATCACCCTCAAAAGTTGACATATCCTTTGGTTGGTAAATGCTGCAAAACCGGAATATCGGAAAGAGTAGGTCTCCGCCCATAGGTCGCCGCATAAATTAATTAGGGTTGACTTTCATTTTCTTTTCCTTTTTTCTTTATCTTCTTTCTGTTTTTTTTTTCTTGGGAGGGGTGGATTTCATTTCATCATCCCGTCTGTTGCAATTTAGTGCAAACCCTGCCAAACTAATACTCAGAAAGTGGTTTAAGAATCAAGATTAATTAATAATAAGAAGAAGAAACTTGGTAAAGCTTCATTGTGTCTAGACAGGTTTAATAATAATAATAATAATAATAATAATAATAATAGTAAAGGTCAAATGGTTGTTATTGGCGAATATAAAAACCTACCCCAAATTCATGTATGTAACAGATTCATATCATTGTCGATTGGGAAGAAGATGCATTTCCTGCACGTAATTTCCGCGTCTGTAGCACATACTCGACGCCAGCATGAATAGCCATTTCCGCAGCTAATCTTTGATTCCCCTAATTTATTATTACAATAATACACGTTGCTAATTCCCATTGCAAGCTGACTTGGTAATCAATTATCATAATATCATCCACATCGCTTTAATCTAATAGGTAAATACCTCAGACACCATAGGTCTAATTTGGAATCGAGTTTCACCATCGTATTGTACATTATTATACTATTAAATTGTGGTGGCTTTGCCCTTCAGCTTTCAAGAAACAACCAGATTCTCCTATAACTTTAAAGAGTAAATATCCTATCCACTGTTGGTGGAAAAAAAAAAAATCCACCAGCAATTAATTTGAACATTTTATTCATCTAATTAACATTTTAAACTAACAGTATTACTTGACGTTAAGGATCACTGTGCAAAAAGGAGGAAAAAAAAAACACATCCGCTGGGCGGGGTGAAACTTGCAGCAACTACAACAGGTGGAAGAGAAATTGCTGCAGCCATAACAGGAAACTGCTTTAATCGATTAGGTGGACCAAATTGCTCCAGCCGCAAAAGGAATCTCTTCAGCTGAATAGATGATTAATGTTCTAGTCGCAAATATTTTCCCCAAATTCTAGTCGTGTATCGTTTATTCAAAGCAATTGCTTCAGCACTAAATTGTTGTTCCAATATAATTATTCCAGCAGCAAATAGAAACAGATTTGCGTTATCAATTAGTAAAAAGAAAATAAGAAAACTAAGTACTCCAAGCTTGCAACCATTGGGTTTTGCTATATCAGTAAGGATAAAAATTTCTTGTGAATCAGGTTATTATTTTCCTGCAATTTAATTGTCCATGTTATGATTATCACATGTTGTTGCAATTTAACGTCACCATTAATTTACGGTGTTAATTATATGAGTAAAGTGTTTAAATTAATTGTTGGTGGAAATTTTTTTTTTCACCGACAATGGATAGGATATTTACTTAACTTTAAATAGGTAATTTTTCAAATCCTAATACACTTGCAAGGATGTTTCTGGCTAAGCCAAAATGCTTCTATAATCCTTGAACTTGGTTAACCAGGACCTCTGCCCCCTTGAACTTTAACTCAGTCTACCACAGTTCATGAACTTTATTAAGTGGTTTAGTCAACATCTTTGACTACCATGTGTTGGTCACATGATACCTTAAGACTGATGCCATTTGAAGAACGTTTGAGGAGCCAGAGAACAGATAAAATGAGACATGAGAGCAGATGGAATTCCATTTGAGAATTGGGGATTTTGGGGATAACTAGAGCAGGCAAACACATTGGCATCATAATCACTTTCTCTTTTTTCTTATTTTTGAAGGGTATACAATGCTAGCTACTCCCAAAATCACCCTTTCGTTGCCCTTCGCCAGCCTACCATATGTAGCCTTGCCCCATCTAAAATCCACATTGCAAACCCAGCATGCATCATGTCCAACACCAGGTATGATTGGACCATTAAGTGTGGCTGGCCTTTGATCATCATCAAGTATGCCACAATTTCATGTACTCTTCCCTGACGTCTGACTTTGCCCGTTACACCAATTCCAATGCATACTTGTAGAGTTTCTCCACCATAGTTAATGCAACCAGGAATGCAAACCCATTTTCATAGAACCTGATTGGCAGCAGTGGGTAATTTGGGCCATGAGTTGACGATGTAGATCACTTGCATCTCTTTGCTCAGGTCAAGTTGTAGGGTGAGCCCGACTAGTAGTAGTGAAGGAGATGGTTGGGAATGAATTTGCATGTGGCGATGATCTCAGCAGAGCTGAAAAAAGAAGAGAGGTGGACCACGTCATCCCGTGGGATATGGTGCGTTGTTAAACCATGGATCACCCTTGACTCGTGTTACCCAATCCTTATCTCTTGCAAAATCCACAAGTTTTTTCTGCTTTTACAGTCCTCAAATGGCGTCAAACTCAGGCCATCATGTGACTGGCACATGGTAATCAAAGGGGATGACCGACTCACTTAATGAAATTTAGGGATTAAACCGGATTGAGTTGAAGCTTAGGGTGGTAAAGATCCTGGTCAACTGAGTTTAGGGACTATAGGGGTATTTCGGCCTTCTGGCTAAAGAAAAAAATTATCGCAATGTGGGACAGAGCAGCAAACAAAGCAAAGTCAGAGAGCATCTACAACGTCATCTCCGTTAAAATGCGACCGGTCACCGGCGGCGAAGGTTCTATATAAACCCAAACTCCCGGAGGGCCTTCAGTGTCCCGCCTTTTCCGAGTGGAGAAAGCAACTCCCACTCACTCCGCTTTTTCCACTTCCCCCATTTTTCTACACTCAGATTTCAATGGAACCCGAACAATTCCAACACGTCCCAGCTCTTTGATCGCTTTGTTCTTCACTTCGGCTCAAACCCATTTGGACTTAAACCTCAAAACCCCTCCTTTCTTCGCTCTGTCTCTCTGTTGTTTGATTGCAACTTGTTCCATGGACTTTGTGCTCCTAGAGGCTCAGGAGAAGAAGTTGTTTGAGCTCTTCTGTGGCGTTTCGAAGTCGTAATTTGTGAAATTGTTGCTGCTGATTTCGTAAGGGGGAGAAACTTGTGTTGTTTGCTATGGGGTTTCTGTCGGTTTGTTCGACGGGTCCGCCGATAAGGCGAAGAGCAGGGTTGAGAATAAAGCAAGCAGGACGAGGATCTTATCGGGGTAGCTAGAAAGGTGTTGACTTTTATTCGATTGAGTTTCCTTTTTAAAGTCAAATTTTTGTCCGTGTTTTATTCAACGAAGATGGGAGCGGAGGTGGGTGCCAATGATATGAGGCAGTTATTGAGAAGTATTTGCACCGATTCGCCATGGAAATACGCTGTGCTTTGGAAGCTCAAGCATGGAAGTCCCAAGTGAGTTTTATTTCTTTACCTTTTGGTATTTGGTTATTGTTCATTTCACGAAATTTTCTGCTGTGTAGTTGTGTCTGTTTATGAATCTGTACAAACTTCTAAAGTTGTGCTCTGGTAATGGAGGATTTTTTATAGTACTACGGTGCATCTGAGTAAGGTCAAGGTGGAGTAGGGAATTTGACTTTGAATGTTGCAGTAACGATATACGTTTTAACCGTATGCTTCTTCTCACGCTGTGGATGATTAATAATAGCTTTGTATAAGATACTGAACTCAGTTTGAGTTGTGGTTTACTGCAACAGCAATGCCTCGCCTCGAGTATTCGATTTGTTGTCCATGTAATATGTTAGCTGATCATAAGTTTAGTTGGTGATGAATTCTTCACTCTTGCAATAATTTGCTACGCCCAATACTAGTGAAGTTAAATCTTAAGGGACAATTGATACTGTAGTATATGAGTTGCAAATAAATATCAGCTATGCTGGTGAATTTTTCATGATATACCATATTAAATGCTTCCTCATTTTAACCTGGTGCCTTATGCTTTTGCAATCTTAGTAATCAAAGTCTACATAAACATTATCATCCAAGACAGAATTAACAGTTTTGGTTGCTACCCTGATTGTCAGAAATCTAACATGTGTTGTTTGGATTCTGTTTCTTCATTTACCGTATTTGAGTTTGTTTTTTTTTTTTAACAGTGAAAACTGTGTGTGATCTGAATTGTGTCAAACTCGTATTTTAGGATTTTGACTTGGGAAGATGGATATTGTGCATCTCCAATACCAAGCGACTCCATGGGCAACTTATCAGACGAAACTATTTCTATATGTACAAGTGAAATTATATCTTCAAATTGTGCAACCTTTATTCATGACAGTTTTCTTGGCGGATATGATATTGGAACGGTTTTGGCTAATATGTCACAGCTTGTGCATCCATGGGGAGCGGGGTAAAATTCTTGCTCCATTCTAATTTACTTAAAATTGTGGCCTTCTGCTTTCCATGTTGTGTAACTGAGTCATATGCTCATGCACTGAAAACCTATTGGTCTTTGTCCTGGATGAAGTTATTGAGCAGTTGATTCTTCAGTGCATCTATTCCTTTGTATTGACAGAATATGTAAGTCTGTGTTTTGTATTTGTCAGGGTTATTGGTAAAGCAGCATACTCAGGGAAGCATATTTGGTTCTCCACTGAAGATATTTTTGCTGCTAAAATGGATTCTGTGTTAATCTCTGAGGTGAGCGATGTTATTGATATGCATATCTAGAAGATGGTGCTACAGTAAAAACTGAACAATAAGTACCTCAATTTGTTTTTCTTGATACCAGTGCTCCGAAGAATGGCTTTGCCAATTTGCAGCAGGGATCAAGGTATTCAATGCATCTTTTTGGTTGATGTGTTTTCCTGTTTCATGTTTGTCTTCCATGTGATGGTTTGTATGTTTTTGGCACAGGTAGAAACTTGCAAGATATTTATTTCAATGTAATTTCTTTAAACTGACACAGAGATTGATCCATTACCAATTCTTCTGCAGACTATTGTACTGGCGCCTGTCCTTCCACATGGTGTTCTACAGCTTGGTTCTACAGACGTGGTCCGTAAATGCTCCTATTTTGTTCTAATTAGTAGTGTCGTTCAGAAGTGCAGTTCACACCAGCTGCGTCCTGGTTGTGGTATGCATACCTGTTCATATGGTGTGCATTTAAACCAGCTTTACAGTCACAAGTTCTGATTATTTTGTATTCATTTTAGAGTTGTATATGGCTTACATCTTAGTATTCATCCAATTTCTTTTGGACAAAGGAAATATGCATGCAAACCGAACATCTTGTGTGTGTTTGGGAACTAGATCTAACGCATGAGTGTCCAAAGCTTCATCTGTGAACATTTGTATTTGTCTATGCTTGCATTTTTTTTCGGGTGGGAAAAGTAGGGGTTCATAAAGTGTGCACACTTGGGTTAATTAGTACTGAAGCTGTAGGTTATTCTAATATCTGACTACATAATCAACAGGTTGCTGAAGACCATTCAGTCATTGCACATGTCAGAAGTAGATTCATAACTTACAGTGCTGGTGGAAATGCTGGATCTTTATATTTCAAGAGTGGTTCTCTGTCTCAATCATCTTCTAACCTGAAGGCTAATCTGGTGGATTGGTTGGAAGAATCATCCGTCTCTTCAATTTCCCCAGTGAAGTCAGAGGACTCAAGTGACAGTGTGGAGGGAAAGGAAAGATTGCCCTTGTCTTCTGATGCCGTTTTGCCGCTGTTGGATCTGAAAAATGTACTTAATGTATTTGGAAAAGAACTACCAGAAATTTGTGACGGTGATAGTGGCAAGAATATTTTTACTTCAGCCATTGGTTTTAGTAAAGCATCACCACCATTTAACCAATCTATGAATGACTGCCAGCTGGACATGGAGGAGAATAGGATCTTTGATTTTTCAGGTCCTGAAGGAGAATCTAGAGTACTTGCAGCATGCAATGGTAGTAAGCTAGGAAGTTACGCAGAATTCTATGATGGAGCTATTAATCCTAACCCTGCAAGAGTTTTGCTGAAAAGAACTCAAGCAGAAAAAAATGTTAGTGTTGCTAGTTCTGCAACTCTGAACGGTTTTCTTAGCTTTCCCAAAGACTCAGAGTTGCACAAGGCACTGGGAGCACCTTTTCAAGAGCAAACAAATGAATATCATCAGGATCCAACTATCATAAGTCAAGATATTCCCGAACCAATCTGTGGAAGTGTCACTGATGATTCTGAGCTCTCATTCACCAAAGGAAGCAAGAGTGGATATTTACTTGAAGCTGTTGTTGCTAATAACTCCAACTTTATGAAATCATCTATGGCATTGTTGGGAGAAATTTCTGCCACTTCACATCCTCAAAGTTCAAGGGATGGTTCACCGTACTTGAGCCAAGTGACATCTGCATTTTCTGATGAGATTAAGAAAAATTTCATTAATTCTCTTTCAACAACTTTTGGAAGCACAGTTAGTTCATTTGTTGATGCAAGCAAAGGATGCACCTTGGATGATAGAAAAGCTGCAAAAACATTGGCTGGAAGCAGGAGGAGAGCTAGACCTGGGGATAATCAGCGGCCAAGACCAAGGGACAGGCAACTGATCCAAGATCGAGTTAAAGAGCTCAGAGAACTTGTTCCAAATGGCTCAAAGGTTAGTAGTGTTTCTAAGATGCATCATTGCTTACCCTTGTCTTCATGTATCTAAATGAGTTTGGTTTTGCACTTTGGTGACTTCAGTGTAGCATTGATGGTCTATTGGAACGGACTATAAAACACATGCTGTATTTGAAGAGTGTGACAAAGCTAGCTGACAAATTGAAGCATTGTATGGATCATGAGGTATTCCGTTTAAGGTTCTTAAATTGTTTGAATACACACGTGTGTGTAACTATTTTAATCAGTCAACTGTCCTGGTCCTCGTTCTATGGGGAATAAATCTGAGTTAATCATGCATGGTCTAGAAATGTTACTAATTGTAATCAATTTGAATTTCTTTCTTAGATTTCTCAACCTTGCGTGTGAATGTGCACTATGAATGTTATCCTGAACTGTTATCATGTAGTTTTGGATCCAAAGTCAACTGGTAGAATTTTAGAGTAATTTGTAAGAGAGATAGAAAGAGTGTGAGAAAGACGTTACATCTGAATGAAGCTATGATTTCGTTTAAATTGTTAAAGTTCATTGGTTGACTTGAATCTTCAGACCTAGAAGTCAGAAGTATCCGGGTTGAGAATCTTAAAACAGGATACTAAACAGGTTAGCCTATACAGGGTGATGATGGGCGAAATTTTAGGTCCTTGGAAACTAAAGATAATTCCCATTTTGGGACAAGTTGGGCGTTTGAGGTTGGAGGGGAGCAACTGCTCTGCCCTATTATCGTTGAGGATCTTCCACATCCAGGCCACATGCTCATAGAGGTTTGTCTATTCGTGACTTGTGCCTTTCCACTCTCTTTTGGTAGTCAGGGATCGCGTTCCATCCAATAGAGAAATCACATAAAATCAAGTTAAACCACTTGTGGAACATCATCCTCTTGCAGATGCTATGTGATGGGCACGGTCTGTTCATAGAGATAGCGCAGACACTTCGGAATCTGGATCTAACCATATTAAAAGGAGTCATGGAAACTCGGTCAACCAACAAATGGGCTCGTTTCATTGTTGAGGTATAGCCATGATTTTCTTATTAGAATCATGATTGGTCCACTACATTACAGGTAGACTTTTCTGAGATTCTGCTTCAACTGATGCAGGGTTCCAGAGGGTTTCATAGACTGGATATTTTCTGGCCTCTCATGCAACTCTCGCAGCGGCGACGGCTTCCCATTTCAAGCAAAATTTAGTTAGCATGCTTGTCTTCCGAGTTAGAAGACAATTGTCCGCTTTCTACCCTGACTCTATTGTAAATATGGATAAATATGGTGTGGATTAGGTGTGCAGTTAGGCAAGCAGTGTTCATCTCAGAGATGAGTACCAAGAATAGTTTCTAATGATCACCGTTTAGCATATCAAATCAAGTGTGTTAATAATTGGCTCAAAGATATCTTGCTTCTTAAGTCACGCTAGTTTAAAATCGAATGCCACTAATTACTACTCTTATTGTCTCATAACATGCCTATGTGACATGACATCTACCGGAGGCTGGCAGGCCGTGGATATAGATCAAGGATGGAGTAGTCGGGTAGATATATTTTATTTGCAATTGAGACAATGTTTAAGTCTTCGTTGTCAAGTTTCATACAAGGTGTTTCAAAATGGGTTACTAGGGGATGCAACCGGCCGGTGATGAATGAAGCAACCGGACCAGCAGGCAAAGGAACGCCACCAGGGGACGAAACATCCTTTGACTCGGCAAGGCGGCTCATCGGAGTCTGTCAAAGTTGAAATCTCTTTACCTACAGGGGTAGCAGAAACCATTATCTGTACAACAAACTAATTAGCTCTCTTCTATCTTTCCTTTATGTGTAAAAGGGCGGAGCTTTCATGCAGCAGCTATCTGCGAGCCATGTCCTTAAAGGGAACTTCTTATTTGCTTACCAGCATGCTATCGATAACAATCTCAGTTTTCCTTTAAAAGAAAAAAGTTACCACTATTCACCTTGTTCTTTTCGTATAAAACTCTTTTGCCCCCTAAACTTTGTTAAGTCAAACCTTTTGCTTCTTGAACTTTGACTCGTACTCACTCGGGCTCTCAAACTTTGCAAATTAATACTTTTTATCCCTTTACCCCTTTGGCCCACTTAACTAAATTACAAATGGCTCTTTGGGTTATATAAGGACCAAAACAAATATAAAATGAAAGATAAAATGTAACTAACCATTTACCCTACATAAAGCTCTAGATCTACTATTTTTAACATAAAATAAAGGTCATCCCACAATTACATCAATTTTGTTAACCCTAGATCTATGGTCTAAAGAAAATTAACTAAAGTCTTTTTATCCCTAAAGAAAATAGCAATTTAGTTTATAATGTTGCCTTTTTTTGTTTATTTCATATGGTTGATGGTCATACTAGTAATAATTTTTTAGGATGATGACTAGGATATAGAAGATTATGACTGTTTTGTCCAAAATAACAAAGCACATTTCTAAGTTTTGGCCCTCATATAATCCAAAGAGCTATTTTTGTTTCATTTAAGTGGGTAAGGGGGTAAAAATTACCAACTTACAAAGTTTGAGAAGTGAGTAAATCTAAGTTAAAACTTAGGGGGTAAAAGATCCAAGTTGCCAAAGTTCAGGGGTCAAAGGGGCATTTAGGCTGCAATTAAAGGCTAATTCTCATAATGGCCATTAAACTATTACTAGTATGACTATTAAACCATTGAACCTTTTAACATCCTGGTAATTGAGCATGCAAATTTGAGAGCTCACGGAGAGAAGTATAGGATTGAGCTTACCTTACATATAGTTGGGGGTTGAGCAGTTATTAAAACTAGGTAAAAATATCAATGTTTTGGGTAGAGAGCGGATATGCTAGTATAGGTTTTTTTTTTTTGCCCAATCTCCCACTAATGTTTTAAAATAAGTCAAATATGTCACTGCTGATTAGAAAAATAACAAAAAATGGTAAAAATAACAAGTTTTGAAATCTTGCAGTTATTATGCATCTTTCAAAAAAATATTAGGATCTTTGAGATTTTTGCCAAAAAAGGGTATGATATTTGCCATTAGCGCTTTAGCCCTGTTACTGTCTCTATCATGAGTGCCCCAACCTTATCATCGTCCTCCCTCTGTCTCTATTGTCTAATTTCCTTGTTGATATTCTTGAGAGAGAGAAAGAGAGAGAGAGAGACAGAGAGAGATTTTAATTAAAAAAATTCTTTAAAATTTGTTAAAATTTGCATTATTATCCTAAAATTTTAAAACATGTATTTTTAACGTTTTTTGTTAAATTTTTAATAGCCAATAATATATTCACTTTTAATTTGAAACTTTAGTGGCATATTCGGCTGATTTTAAAACAATAATGGGAGATTGGGGAAAAAAAATTATAATGATATATCTGCTCTCAACTAAAACTTTAGTGACAAATTTGATATTTTTACTTTAAAACTAAAGTAATTATCAATGTCAATTCTGCACCGCCCCCTATTTGAGTTTTCAGATTTGGCGAACTTTTTAAATTAAGGAATCGTTCCAGCAATGCGTGCTTGCTTTGACTTTAGCAGCAATTATTTTCTTCTGTTTCACCCATAGCTCATGAGTCATGACTAGAAAGCACGAGCTCATCATATTTTATTGACACCTAAATGCACCATTAATACTCCAACTTTCTCAACTCTCACGAGTGGGTTCGCCAACTTTGACTCTTGGCTCAGTATCACTTAGCCCTCAAATTTTTATCAACTATGCAACTTAGTCCTCAAAGTTCGATCAGCTATATTTTGACTTGGTCCCTTGGTTGTTGGAAAGTGCAAATGGTGAAGTCACATGACCTAAACAACAACATTGGTGAGAGGTTGATCGTGCATAAACAGATGAAGTAGAGCGGTCAAGGATAGGAGAAGGTGGCTAGAGGAAGAAGGTTGGTATCTAGGGGTGAGTGGTAGTTGTGAGGCTCTTGGGTGTAGCGGCGAGGCTTGAGGACGAAGGGCGAGACAAATGAGGCAGAGTGGCTTCAGTTCATTTTAGATTTGGTGGTGACTAGCGATGGGCTAATGGAGGTAACGATGAGTGATGAATTTGATGGAGACAAGGCAGACGATGAGGGGAGAGAGAGGAAAAGATACTGATGGTGAAGGGCGAGAAGGATTCAATGGAGAATAGGTCAACAGCAAGGGAGTAAGGATGGACTTGATGGAGAAGATGGCCGGTAGGCAGTTGTGAGGGGAAAGGAACTAACTTCTTTTTCCATTCCACACAACAAGAGGCTAACTCGCTCAATTTTTCAAAATAAAAGGACTAGGTTGCACTGGATCAAAGTTAAAGAATAACTTGCTTGAGTTAGCAAAGTTCAGGAATCAAATGTGCATTTGGCCTTGATTTAAACCCAACAAAAGCAAGCAATCCGGGCCACAAGTGAGTCAAGATTTAACACAAAGGAAGAATGTGTGTTAGTATTCTTGCCACTTGCTCCAAATCACTATTTCTCTTGCTCACATTTCAATCGGCTCAACAGATAATTTTATTTCTTGATGATTTCTATTTGGACTTATACAGAGTCTGGATATAGAAGCAAACCGGACCAAACAGATTTATTGGCATACTTGAAGTTGCATGCTCTTGAATCTATGAGTTGGTCTACATGTTACGGGACCAAGTGCGAACTCACGGTGTATCCGCCGTCAACATAAATAACCTGGCCGGTGATGAATGCAGCACCAGGGAGGCAAAGGAATGCCACCAGAGCTGAAATCTCCTCCGTCTCCGCGAGGCGGCGGATCGGAGTCTGGTCAATCATTTTCATTGTCGCTGGTTTCAGTGGCGATCCCTCACCCTACGGAACAAAGAAACCAGAATCAATACCGAAATTAATAATTTCCCCCAACCAAACGCTGCCAGTCTTAAATTGTCTTAGAGCTACTTACCAGCAGAGCAACGCTCGTAATCTCAGTTTTTGTTGTCCCGGGGGCGACTGCATTAACCCGAATGCCGTCGTGTCCCCAGTCACAGGCCAAGCTCCTGCTCAGTTGATTTATTGCTCCTGTTTCACACCATAAGGGCAGACCACTGAGATTCTGCAGATTCAGAGTGACTGAGAGACAGATTGTAAGGGATCAGAGATGTTAATACCTTTGATTGCTCCGTAGAGGGTAGTATGAGGAAAGCCCATCTGACCAGAAACGGATGAGATAAGAACAATGCTTCCATTTCCTGATGCTTTGAGAAGAGGGTGTGCAAGTTGGCACATATGGAAATAAGCCTCCAAATTGGTCCCAATTACAGCCGACATGTCCTCTGCTGTGTACTCTGTGGTTTGCTTCAGGACGAACACTGCCGCACTGTTTACCTGTACCAAATGTATTGTCAGTAAATTGGTTCTGGGAACTGTCATATTTTGGTTTCTGTTCTTTTTTGTCAGAGTAAAGTTGCAATTTTTTGCGAGACTCACAAGGATATTGAGCTTTCCCTGGAAAAGCGAGGAGACAGTTTCCATTAGCTGTTCCCTCTCCTGTCTAGACGACAAGTCACAGATGGAGCCGGTCACCGTGAAACCCTTACTCTTCCATTCCTCTAGACATTGATCGAGCACTGTTTGGCTGCGTGCACACGTGTGGACTGCCGCTCCAAATTCTGCCAGTTCTTCCACAATCGAACGCCTTGGAGAAACAGAACATTGATCGAGTTTTGCTTTCAGTTAGTTGGCACGAGCTACCACAAACATAATAAGGCAACTGAAAAACAAAAACAGATCAACGGTAAGAGAAAGAAATTACCCTATGCCTCTGGTTCCACCAGTGACCAGTGCAGTCGTCCCCTGGAGCGACCACCTCTTTCCTTTACCGCTCAGTTCTGCTGGTGCCATGATTTATTTCTCTCTCTCTCTCTCAGACCCTCCCTCACACACACAAACACACTTTTATATATATCAGAAGGACGAAGGTGATGTGTAGAGGAAGAAAAAAGTGAAGAAGCAGCCAAAGCAGGGCAGCGCCGTGTTCAGTCATTTGCTACATTAATCTCCTATTGCTGGTGACCCAAGGACAGGTATTACTGAGGGTCAAGGTCACCAACCTTGACCTCACCCTCCCTGCATGCATTAGTAGCCTTAGTTTGAATTTTGTTTTTCTATCTAATAGCATCATTTTATTGACAGCGCAACAAAGATCGGATCGGAGGAACCTTAAAAAAAAGATGACAATTCAGTTTTAGGAAAATAGCAACCTCCCATGCCCACATTATTAATACCCGATTACCAGCCATCACTGTCACTAAATCAGATACAGTGATGACTACTTGTTACTAAACCATATTTTTCTCATCTAGCCAGACGAGCAAAGTTGTTGATCTCCCAAAGAGTTACATATATGTTCACATTTCTTGTATCATGTACATGTTTTTTCATGTATATAGATTATAACTAAGAGCTTTTATCACAAAAACAATCTATTTTACTCTCTCCGTCCTACTATTTTCGCTCCGTTTGACATTTTTAATTAATTTGATTTGAATTTATTTATATTATTATTTGTTAAAATAATTTAAAAAAATATATTTAAAAACTATAAATCTTAATTTATTATTCATATGTAAAAGTTTTTCATTTATATATTAAAATTTTAAAAATAAAAAATTATAAATTAATTATTAAAAAGTAAATAATATAAAAAATTTGAGGTGAAGGTAATATCTGATAAAATGTATATAATTTTTTTTAAATATTAAGAAATTTCTGTTGTACAATTTCTGTTCCCTTTGAAAACACGACGTGGCCGTTGATTGTCAGCCGAGGCGGCTTTACTGACCATGAGAGTGGACTAGTCGTTGTCAGAATCATCTCACGCTCTCCCTCTCTCCCTCTCTCCCTCTCTATTCCAATAAGATTTCTGCCGTTTGCTACCTTCCTAGTCTCATTGTGCATGCGTTTTTTTTTAACTTTTTTTGGCTAGAATTATCTATTATATTATAATAACTATATTCTAAAAGCCGTGAGTGAACACTGCCGATTCCTTTTTTCTTCTGCTTTTCTGCTGGACATGATTAACACTTTTTGAAGTTCAGTCCTATTATTCAAAGGAAATCATGTTCTGAGGGCCTGTGTTGTAATTTTTTGGGTGTCAGTGCGGCTAAGACAGTAGGGGTGAGTATGGGTTGGGTAAACCCGAAACCAAAACCGAACCACCCCCATTGGGTTGGGTAAAAATTGATCATGGTTCTCGGGTTGGTTCCACATATAGTAGAACCGATGGTTTTTGGGTTGGTTCTGGTTCCATATGTAACCAACCCAAGGTGGAACCGAACCCGAGATATATATATAATAAAAATTATAGTATTACTAATATATCTACACACACATATACACATATTTCTTTGAAGTATTATGATGGTTATTTTGTGTTTTTATATTAAACTCTTAAACTGATGTTCCAAATTGAAACAGTATGGAAGTTGTGAGATCATTTACGAAATTTATCCATATTCACTTAAATCACTTTGCTTCATAGACCCACCACTCCTAAGTCATTTTGCTTTCGATCTTTTATTCCAGACTACTCTTTACGATACAATTATGATATTTTTTTCATTTGAGTCATGCAAAATTAAAAATTTATGACATCAACATATTTTAGGTTTTGATACTGAAGAAGATGGTCTTAAAGGCTCAGTTTTCTATATTGAATGTCATACCAATATTGGAATTACTGGAATGAAGTAAACTAGTTGAGATAAAAGATGCCCCACAAGCAACTCTTTTGAACCATTTTTGTAAGAACAACATTTTAAACTCTTTTGAATGTATCTAAGTATGTATATTTAAATATTAATTTAATTGTATATTATGTTGAATATGTCATAAAACTGATTATGGATGTAGATTTATTGAATTTTGGTGTTGTTATAGGTATATGGTATAAACCGAAAAACCCAAGAACCAGAACCGAGAAACCCAGAACCATGGTTCTGGTTCTGTTCGGTTCTTGGTTCTGGGTTGGGTAGAAAAATTTTGGAACCGAGGCCATTTTGGGTTGGTTCGGTTCCACCATAAAACCGAACCAACCCGACCCATGCTCACCCCTACAAGACAGCAGGGGTGCTTGGCTGTTGGATCTGCTGGTCGAGGAATTTTCTAATGGTTAAACTGTCATTTCAGTCCCTAAATTTATTTCCATTCCCATTTCAGTCACTACATTCGACCCATCTTATGTTTTAGCCCCAAACTTAATAAATACTCTCTCCGTCCTATATTCTTTGCACTATTTAACTTTTTCATATAATTTGACTTGAATTTATTCATATTAGTATTTGTTAGAAAAAATTTTAAAAAAATATATTTAGAAACTATATGTCTTAATTTATCATTCTTATATGAAGTCCTTCATTTATATATTAAAATGTTACAAATAAAAAATCATAGATTAATTGCTGAAAAGTGAGTGGTGCAAAGAATATGGGACGGAGGGAATAATAACTACTTAATTATATTCTTTCTATGTGCACTTTTGGTTTTGAATTTTTTTTTATGTACTATCTTCTAAAACAAAACATTGGTTGCTATCACTTATTAAATTTTAATGCCTAAAGCTTTTCCTTTTCATCTCTTCGCTCTTGAATCTTTTTTATCAATTTTTTCCTTTTCTTTTAATCTTTATTAATTGAGTTTTGTTGAATGGGTTATTTAATTGAAAAGTTGTATGGTTTAATAAATTAAATTTGTCCATAACTGCTAAAATTGAAAGCAAATTTTTCTAAATAAAATTTTCATCAATATTAAATATTGGAATTTGAATAGATAGAAGGTGAAATTTTTTAGTGAATTCTTCTTTAGTGACATAAAAAATATTCATTATTTCAAAACATGTATGTGTGTTATGTTTCAATCATAACTAATCATTTGAATGATAAGAACATAATATAAAGAATACCTAATTTAAAATTAAAATAAAGTAAAATTTTAATTTATGAACAAAAGTTTATGACTAAGAATTTTTTAGTTATTTATTATTAATATTTATTTTAATGATAAATTTAAAAAAAAATTCACTACAAAGTGCGGGTGAAAAATAACCTCATATAATCTAAACAGCGTAATAATGGGTACCCCTTTTCCTTACCTGTGCTTGTGATTTTTTTATTTTTTTTAACATGTCACTTTGCTGGTATCCATTAATAGGTGAAAAGTCCTGTGAACCTCCAGTAATCCCTAACAAAAGGTATACTTGTGCAAAAAACAACTGGCCACATAACATCCGCAAGAAGTAAATAACTAAGCAAAATTAATGACATCTATAATCCATAAATTAACATATATATGTAATGAAGCAGGGTTTTATAATCCAACAACAGACAAATAACTAAACAAAGTTTGTTGCACACATAATCCAACAACACCATTGATGAAGCATAGTTAATGTTTTGGGTTGAGACCAAATTTGCCACCAAAATTTTTGTTGGTCCTAAATTTCTACTAATATTTCACAATTGGCTCAAATTGTTCATTAATGTTTCACAATTGCCTTAATTAAAAGATTGATAGAAAAAGGGGAAGTTGCAGGTTTAGAAATTTTAGAGTAATAATATAACTTCTAAAATTTTTTAAAGATTTTAAGAAATTTATTCATTTATTCAATGTGAATATAAAAAACAAGGATTTTGGTCCACCTCATGTGCATGGCTACTTCTCCTAGCTATGTGGCTGCTTGCAGCCTTCTTCAATCTCCAAACTCACACTTTACGAACTCTCCCCAATTAATGCTCCTAGAGTGGTAGAGCAAGAGCAAAAGAGAGAGAGAGCTGAAATTCAACAACCATGAAAGAAAAATTGATGACTTGATCGCTAGTGAATCGTAGACTTCCAACCAAGAACTCATGATTTTCAAAGAAGGCTTCACCTTCGATTCCTTATTTGGTATTCTCTTTACTATAGCTCTTGTGTCGGGGATCACTGCGCTTGATCATCCGGTGGGTCAAACTTTTGAGCTGGATAAGGATGGAGAACAACTTTTAGGTCAAGGCTTGAGGGCATTTCAAATGATTATAGAATGATCTAATTTCATCACGGGCCCCTGATGGAAGACTTTAATCAAACGATTCAATCAAAATCAGAGCGCCGATTGTCGACAAGAAAAATAGATAAATTAATTGAATATTTTAAATGTTAAGCTGAGTGAGTTAGTTGTGAAGGCCATCAGTAGCTGTGCAGCTAGAGCAGCAGCTGTGGATCACCATGATTATTGTGAACATATGTCTAATTAAACATAAAGGATAATTTTACAAGTTTACCCCTCACCCTAAATCAAAATTTTTTCTCTCCATTCTTTTCGGTCATTGACTGCCTTTGTCTTATGACGCTTTGATCCTCGATGTCTCTCACTCAAATCATGCCACTCAGATCCTCGGCCAGTTGGCGATTTGACGTCGGACCTCCTGCGATGTTCTGATCCTCGGCGATCTCATACTCGGATCACGCCGCTTGGATCCTCACCAGACGACGATTAGATGTCGGACCTCTTATGACGTTTTGATCCTCGGCGGTCTCTCCCTCGAATCCTCGGGCAGACGGTGATTGGACGCATCATCGCGTCATCGATCTCTACCGCACTGGACTCCGTCGCGCATCTCCGATCTCCATTGGTCCAAACTCTGTCTCGTGTCTCCGTTCTCCTTATGGCTGAAACCAACGGGCACTTACGCTCCTCCTATTTTTGCAATTTTTTTGAGTTTTCATATTCATTTATATTTTTGTACTTTTATTAAGACACTTTACCTTATTCTTTTTAGACACTTTTAAATTTAAAAATAACATACACTTTACCTTATTCATTTTTTGTTCAGTAATTCTGTCATTTTTTGTTCAGACACTTTTATATGTTTATTTAGAAATTTTACAATATTCAATCAGACATTTATTCTTATAGCTTTAGACACTTTTAGTTTAAAATTATAATAATTTGTTTTATATTACTTTGTAGACATTTCCACATGCTATATTAGACACATTTACATTTTATTACAGGTACTTTTGTTGTTCGATTATTTTCTAAAGGTAACAAATTATTCAGAAATTATTTAGTCAGACACTTTTATATATTTATTTAGACATTTTTCAATATTCAATTAGACAATTTTACTTATTGATTCAGGCACTTTTATTTATTATATTTTAAAGATAATAAATTGTTCACAAGTTGATTCTACCATTTTTTGTTTAGCAATTATATCATTTTTTGTTCAGACACTTTAACATGTTTATTTAGACATTTTACAATATTCAATCAGACACTTATTCTTATAGTTTTAGACACTTTTAATTTAACATTATAATAATTTATTTTATAATACTTTGTAGACACTTCCACATACTATATTAGACACATTTACATTTTATTGCAGACACTTTTGTTGTTCGGAAGCAACAAGGATGCGCTTAGAGGAAACGATCAGAAGCAAGATTCGGCGGGTGATTAACGAGATCCGGCGGGTAACGACGAGATCCGGCGAGTAACGACGAGATCTGAGAAACGATCAGAAGCAAGATCCAAGGGGTGATCGACGAGATCCGGCGAGTGATGACGAGATCCGACAGGTGACGACGAGATCCGGCGAGTGACAATGAGATCTGGGAAACGATCAGAAGCAAGATCCGCGTGGGTGACAATGAGATCCGGCGGGTGACGACGAGATTTGGAGCCGAGTAGCTGCGAGATCTGGAGCCGAGTAGTTGCGAGATCTGAAGCCGGATGATGACTATAAGATCTGGAGACAATGACGGTTTATCGGAGGAAGAGATGGTGGCAGCGGCGGCAAAGGTGAGTTTTCGAGAGTGAGTATGAGTTTTAGTACAGGGATAAATTAATCAATTTATTTACTGGATTATAGGTTATTGATAGGAAATTAGAGCTAGATTAGTATGTCTAGTTAGATATAGGTCTACAATATAATAACTAGCTGTGGATAAGGTGGATTTTGCTTTTTCTCTTGCCATTGCATAAATGGATAAATTACTTATAATCCTTAAATTTGTTAAAAATTTCATGATTATCCTAAAATTTCAAATTTGCTAATTTCCCCCTTTTCCGTTAGTTTTTTAACGTTTATAAGAATTTGAGTCAATTTCAAAAATATTAGTAAAAATTTTGGACAAAGAAACCTTTAGTAGTAGATTGGGTCCCAACCTAGAATATTAATGACAAATTTGAGACTTTAGCCTTAATGAATCATTGAGCATCCTCTAAACCCCATTGAACCAATCTTATTTATCCATGAAAGACATCAATCGAAAACCGTGGTTCTACAATACACAAAATCAACAGTACAGACTGTATAATGAGGAACTTATTACTTAGCCCTGCTCTTGGACCTTTTTCTGTCAATTTTGTACCCTGTATAGAACGTCTAGATCTACCCCAAGAATCATGTTCATGGAGCCGGACGAGAACTGCCTGCTCCGTACCAACATACGTGCATCAAATTCCAGCACAAGGCATTTTCTTCCTCTGAACATTTGGGTTTTAATTCAGCTTGCACGTATATCGGCACTTTTCTCATGAGTGTTTACCGTAAACAACATGAATCTTAGACACACTATTATACCTTTAATAATGAAAAGAAAAAAAAAAAAATTTGCCTCACCTTTTTTAACTCAAACTCAGGGTACGTTATGGTCGAAACATAAATTGCAACTTACGAATCTCCATCAAAGCTCAAAACAAAATTGTTACCACAACGGGTGTCAGGCGCAGCAGATAAAATTTTTGAGTGCGAACATGATCAATAAAAATGAGAGTAAAAATTAATGTGGTTTACCCTTAAGTTTACACTATGTTCATCATGAGACAAACTCCAAGGCTTTCCTCCACTATTAAAATAGCAAGCTTACAAAGGGGAAAAAAAAACTTCACTAGATAAAATTTTTTAAGAAATAAACTAATAATTGAGATAAACTCGAAATAGTAACACTCAAATATTTCCCAAACACCTCAAATAAATATTACACTATTTTATTACTCTCCAAAATAAATCTCTTTCTCTCACACACACATATTATACTATATAAATGTTAATTAAATTTTTAGAGTTATTAACTTAAAGTTTTAATGATAAATAAAGTATACAATGTTATAATTACTATTTTATTTTCATTTATTCCATTTTATGTAATCAATGTTTTTTAGTATTATATTTCTTTATCTATGCAGTATAGATTAAATAATTTTTATATTTTCACGCACCATGTATGTATGGAAAGAATGAAAATATAATACTACAATTTAAGAATGCTCAATACATGTATTTCTATATATATTTGATGAACAAAGAAAGGTAACAGTCAAATTACAAAGATTATCCTAATGTTTCATGAATGGTAAGATGAACATGATTGTCAAATTATAGAGATTATTCTACTATTTCATGAATGTGGAGATGGATAATTTAAATGTTATTTACAAATCATGGATATGTATAATAAGAAACAAAATTTTCTTGTCAGTATAAAACTTGAGCTCTTATTTAGCCAATTTATCGTATTTCTAAAGTAGTATAAAAGCTACTAATTATCATATACTTTCATTCAAAAACAATTAAATACTTTGTCTCCTCTTACAACCCTTCTTCATTACCAATTTTCTTTCAATATTTTTTTCCCTACCAAATAGAATTCTTTGAAATCATGGATATGTATAATAAGAAACAAAATTTTCTTGTCAGTATAAAACTTGAGCTCTTATTCAGCCAATTTATCGTATTTCTAAAGTAGTATAAAAGCTACTAATTATCATATACTTTCATTAAAAAACAATTAAATACTTTGTCTCCTCTTACAACCCTTCTTCATTACCAGTTTTCTTTCAATATTTTTTTCCCTACCAAATAGAATTCTTTGAAATCCGTTTACTTAAAAAAAAAATCAAAGAAACAAGAGACTAGCATTTCCTCAAATGCCTTATGCTCTTTCCTTTCTAACTATAAACAACATGATTGTTAATAATTGCTTGATTTAGTCAAGCTAGGAATAGTCCCTACATTTGTATTTCCTCTACTAATAGACATAACTTTAATGCCAATAACATCCTTTACTTTAACTCAATGGCACCATTCTTTATTTTTCCCTCACTTGGTTTCAGCACTTCTATCATGAATACAATGTAAAGATGTTATTTGATCTTCATTCTGTTAGTTTATTAACGAGTAGCAAATGAATGCTATGGACAAAGTGATTAAAAAAAACCAACTAACTCAAGTCCCACAATTGATTCAATAACTTCAAAAGTTGTGCTTTTTTTAATACTTTTTCCACAACATCTCATCTTTACTTTTTATTTTGTTTTCCACAAGTAAAGTCTGTCTTTGTCACCTATTTATAAGATGTATTGGCATATACAATAGTTGTCTTTCAAGTAAATTGCAGAAATGGTCCTTAACCTTTAGTCATTATTTCCTTTTAGTCCCTAACCTATTGATGGTTTTGTTTTGCTCCTAAACTTATTAAAATTGTTTCAGTTTGGTCCTTCACCAGATAAAATTCATTGACTCAGAATAATTGTTTGATAGAAACTTTTGAAATTCTAATTTAAATATTCAGTAACTGTCTTATAGTAAATTTAAATAGTTTAGTATTTTTTTACAGTAAATAAAAAATTTAAATTAATAATTTTTTTCTTTTTGAATGAAATAAGTTCAATTTACAAAGAGATAAAAAATGTGATTTTAATTTTTTATTAACTATAAAAAATTATTATACAGATTAAATTTATTGTAAGACAGTTACCGGATAATTTAAATTAAGATCTAAAAAGTTGAAAAGTTGTTATCAGACAAATGCTTTGAGTTAATAAATTTTATCAAATTGGGACCAAAATGAAACATTTTCAATAAATTTAGGACTAAAATGAAACTTTTTAATAGGTTTAGGACTAAAACAGAACATTCAATAGGTTAGGGACTAAAAGAAAATAATAACTAAAGGTTAGGGACCATTCATGAAATTTACTCGTTGTCTTCCCTTTATATGTGTTTATTTTTAAAAACATAAAATTATTTTGTTCTAAAATTACCTTATTTTATCCTCAAACTTTTTACAGTAATTGATTATCAAGATAAACTTTACAATTAAATAAATATAAGCTCTTAATGTCATTCCTGCACCATAAAATGTTAGAAATTTCACATATAATAAAGTCTAAAACTTAGAACAAATTTTTTATTTCATCTATAGGACAAAAAATTGATGATTTTACAATACAAAATTAGGAAATATTATGGAGTAAAATAGGTGGAAAATAGGAAGATATCACTTATATTATCAATAATAAGTTGGGTGAGTCCTGAGTCTACCTACCTTTTTTGAATTGTGTGTAGATGCAATGGCTTCAATCAAGTCACCATCGGGTAACACTAGGGGTGTTATTGAGACAAGCCAAGCCCGAACTCCTCGGGCTCGAGCTCGACTCGTTTTACTCCAAAGGGTGCTCAGGCTTGAGCTTGACGAGCTTGGGGAACTGATGTTCAAGTTTGGCTTAAGATGGTACTCGAGCTCAATTCAAACATTTAAGCTGGTCAAATGAGGAAAACATCGAACCCAACACATACCAGTGGTCCTGCAACCAATTTGGCAACGAAGGGAGGCTAGTTCACTATGTGTGGGTGGCGCACTGACCGCAGAGGCTGCTGGATTCACAACTCCTATGGTGAATCGACGGACGGGTTTAATCGACAATTGCACCACATTGAAGAGATTGCGAATGAGCTTAATCAACAGTTGGAGGAGACTGTAGCCATTGCGGAGGCACTGAGTCAATCGTGGACGGAAGATATGAACGAATCATGGACACTGAGGAGATGAATGAATCATGGATGGAGGGACTTGAGCGAATCATCTAACATAACCGAATTGTAAATGCCCACCATGACACCATCAAGGAGACTTGAATGAAAAGGCAGTTGGCAGTCCTAAGGGCTGAGATGAGAAAGTTTCTAGTGGAGAGGAGCGCCGCGGAACGTGTTTCACCTTTAGTTTTGAAGTTTTTACTTTATATTAATTATTAATTATATAATTTTAATATTTATATTAATTTTATATAGAATTTGATAAGCTCGAAAACCTATTGAATAGAATACTAACATGTTTTGGCTTGATTCCACTATTAAAAAAACTCTTTTTCAAATGGCCAATTTTCAAAGACTTTACGTTGGAAATCTACTTTTTCCAATGACCAGCAGTCAGAAACTAGCCAATCAAGTGCTGTAAAATAAATTTCCAATGGCTTTATAGTTGGCCGTTGGAAATATTTTTGTAGAAAAAAAATATTTAATTTTTTTTGAATATTTTGAAAAATATATTTTTTATTTATTAAAATCACATTTTATCACAAAATTATATTTACCAAGATTATATTAGCACAAAAAATGATATTATTGAAGAATAAGTTACTAAAATTGTATTTTATTTTTGCCTAAAATTAACTGAAATGTACTAAAAATTTTAAAAATAAATAAAAATTGTTGAAAATTAGAAAATTTTACCAGAAATTTAAAAAAAATCACAAAAATTACAAACGGATCAACAATCGAACATGATTTTGAAAAATAACTTCAAACACAAAAGGCACGACTAGATTTATCAGATCGAGCATTCAACTATGAACAAATGAATCAACAAAACTCGACCTTCAAAATCAGAACTACGAAGAAAAAAATCAGATCGAGCATTCGGATGGCGAGGAACGGTAAGCGACAAGGATCGACGGCGAACGATGATGGCGAGGAGAACGACAACAAGCGGATCTACAAAACCCGATCTACAAAATCAAGCACGGAATTTAATACTATGAACGAACGAATCAATAAAACCAAACTCACATCGTCGGAGGGAGATTACGATGAAGAAACGGCAGCTGAGAAATGACGGAGGGAGGACGGCGATGCGAGCTGCGGAGGGAGATGAGGACGGCGGCGGCACGGAGAGAAGAGATGGGAACGGCGGGGCACGGCGATGTGAGCGAGGCTAGGGCGACGGCGAGAGGATCGAGAGGAGGAGGGAGAGAGGAGAAAGGCTGACGGCGAGGATCGAGAGGGCTGACAGGGCTGAGGGCGAGACGAGGGAGAGAGCGTTGAACGGCAGAAGGCTAAACGGCAGAAGGCAAAGGCGAGGGGGATTTTTTGAGGAACATATCGAGAGAGAATTGGATTTGGTTTGACAATGTGTGGTTGGTAAACAAGGATCGATTTTTTTGCAAGGTATGAAATGTATTGTCAAATATTCAATATCATTCCATAGGATCGTGATGATCGTAAGTAGAAAGTTCATCACTAAGATCATGAAAAGAATTTCAATTTATCTCATATTTTACATATAATAAATTTGCCTCAACCAATACATGATTTTCTTATAGTTTTACTAAGGGAGAAAAGGTGGAGACAATGGCATCAAATGTGAGTATTTATATTTAGGTGTTTAGGTTTGGGCTATTTGGCCTATTAGGTTTGCTTTTTGTGATGGGTAAAATAAAATATAAACATATATATATATATATATATATTATATATATATATATATATATATATATTATGTTGTGTGTGTGTGTGTGTGTGTGTGTGTGTTGTGTGTGTGTGTGTGTGTGTGTTATGTGTAGAAATATGTGTACATACACATATAATTATTGATATTATTATTAGATCATTAAAAATTATTACATTAAGTATTGTTTATTATTATTATTATTATTATTATTATTATTATTATTATTATTATTATTATTATTATTATTATTATTATTATTATTATACTTTTAACAAAATATTTTCATAAAGACTACTTTACTTTTGTAAAATTGTATAATAAAAATGATGAATATTATATATATAAATATATGTACATATCAATATATACAAATATATATACATTATATAAACATAATATAATAAATATATCAATATGAATATATGTATAAATATAAACATCAATGTAATATAAATATACATATTATATATACATTATATAAATATATATAAATATGATGTATTTGATATATAAATATTTATATATATCAATATATTAAAATTTTTTGTTTCCAACGGCCTAGTGTTTAAGCCGTTGAAAACAATAAATACTAAGATCCAACATATTTTCCAACGGCTTTGTTTGTTGGAAAATTGCCCGTTGGAAATTTTTTCACATTTCCAATGGCCAAGCCATTGGAGGTTTTCTTTTACAGGTTATATTTTTTTTCACAGTTTCCAATAGCCTTGTGTGTTGAAAATTTCTAACGGCTTGACTGTTGGAAAATGTGCCGTTGGAAAAAAAAGGTGTTTTTGGTAATGTTCAATAAGGGATTCCAATAGAATAATTAGCTTGAGTTTGTACACAAAGTTCAAAAGGTTTAGGTTCATTAACGTTAATTTCGTGCTCGAGCTCGAGCTCGAATAGCTCGATTAAAGGTTTGTTCACTAACACCCCTAAGTAAAACAACTAAACTATCTTGTTTTGGGTTTATTGCTCCATACACACATGTATTGTTGTGGAGCAAAGCTCTACCTACACTTCTTTTTACCCAATATTATTTTGATATATTAAGAAATAATTTTCAAATTTAGAACAAAATTAGATATATAGAAAGACCGAATATGTATTTGCAAAAGCTAGAAAGTAAGGGTGTTCGCGGGTCGGGTATGACCGAGTTTCGGTTCAACCTGACTCTACCTGTATAATTGACCGAGTTCCCTAATTCACTACCCAACCCTACCTGCATACTCTTAAATCCGGTGATAACCTGAATCGCATAAAGATCAGTTCGGGTCAATTCTGTATCACAGGATTCTATATTCTTCTATAAGCCAACAATTTTTATTCAAAACAATTATAAATAAGTAAAAAGCATACAATTATACTTACAATTATACTTCAAGTTTTAATTTTCACAAAAAAATACCTCAATTCAAATAAAATTTCATGTGCCTAAAACTTTCAGAAAGAAGACAAATTAATTATATAACAATAATACAAAATAAAAACACCCAGAAAAAAAGAAAGTATGGTTTAAATCTACTTTGGTTTCAAATAATGATATCAAAACTTAAATAACATTGCTATTAATAAGTAAATAAGAAAAATCAACTGCAAAAGCTTACATTCACCACCATAAATTTATATATTGGAAACAAAAATAAGTTTATAGTAACCTACATAAGTAATTGAATAGTCTAACTCTTCTTTCTCATTTTCTGTTAGTTTGCTTCATCACTTATATGTATGTCATGTTCACTATTTTCTATACTCAACAATGAAAGCCAGATGTGTACAAAATAGTCAAAGTCTTATGTGAATTTCAACAAAAAGACGTCTCAATCCAAAATAATTATAAATAGGTAAAAAAAAACAAATCATACAGTGAGAGAAAAAAGTGAGTTTTGAGTACTGTCATCATGTTATGAGGGGGTTAGAATTTAGGAATTGAGAAAAGAAGTGATCAAATTTATTAAAAAAAAATTATACAAATTAATTCATGTGATTTAGGTTGGGTTGGGTTTATGCTGGTTTTAAAATTAGAATCTGTTGTGTCCCGTATGAATAACTGGAGTCACTTTTTCACTACCTACCCTGACCCTAACCCGCATAAACCCTGCATTGTTATTTGTTCGGTTTGGTTTGGGCAACAAAGTTTACTGGTTGGCCGAGCTGGATGAACACTCCTATTAGTAAGTACTTTTAGAGTAGAAGTTAGATGACTATGACCAATTACAAGAGTAAAACTTAATTATAATTTTTTTATTGAAATAGAAATCTCCAACAATTCCTCTCCATTTCAATAAAAAACCATGATAATATATTTTTTGGTAAAGAGTTATTCTGCATAACAAAGACCAAATGATGTTTAACTGGTAAAGACGGCCCTGCATGAGCATATATATTCAACTGGTAATAAAAGAAAAACAGGCGGACAAAGTGTAGATATGAAACAAGAGCATAACCAATCCCTTACTTTTATTGGCCGTTACTTAAACTTAAAGCTCGCATCCTTTTGTATCAGTCCAAGTGCGAACTGGAGGTATATCCACCGTCGACATAGATAAGCTGCCCGGTGATGAATGAGGCAGCTGGGAGGCAAAGGAACGCCACCAGAGATGAGACCTCCTCTGGCTCCGCCAGCCGGCTGGTCGGAGCCTGCCTAATCATTCTCTCAAAGGTGCCTATGGTGCGCTCGTCCTACCCAACAAAGAAAGAAACCATAATCGGTGAAATAGTCGCTAACATTAAAAGCAGCTTCCCAATTGAAAGAGTTACTAGCTCACTTGCAGAGAAGGGTCTACATTCCCGGTTTTTGTAGCCCCAGGGGCGACTGCGTTAACCCGAATGCCGTCCTTGGCCCATTCACAAGCCAAGCTCTTGGCGAGTTGATTTATTGCTCCTATTCCAGACGATAGTTAGATTAAATGGCGAGTTAACATGAGATTGTGCAGATTCAGAGTGAGCGAGACACAGATAACTACTAGGGGTCTGTCATATGATATGGATGAGAAGACCTTTACAGGCTCCGTAGAGGGTAGTCCTAGGGTACGCCATTGCACCAGCAGCGGAAGATATAAGAACAATGCTTCCGGCCTTGGATGCTTTGAGAAGAGGATGGGCAAGTTGACAGAGATGGAAATAAGCTTCAAAATTGGTGCCAATCATCGTCGACAACTCCTCTTCTGTGTACTCTGTGGCTTGCTTCAATATGTATGCCACGGCATTGTTTACCTGTGCAAATTTATATTGACAGTAAAGAAAAGAGAGAGCTGACAGATGTTGCCGTAAGGACTGATCTAGAGTAATGAAATTCACATGAAATCTTGTGAAATTGTATCACTCCATCGACTCCATATTCTTTAAAATATTTAAGTTTTTTGAATGGTTTAACTTTAATTTATTCATATTATTATTTATTAGAAAAAAATTTAAAAATATAAATAAAAAATTATATATTAATTGTTGAAAAGTGAATGTTGGAAATAACTTGAAACTGAGGAAGTATTATTTTTCTCAGACTCACAAGGATGTTAAGCTTCCCTTGAAAGAGGGAGGAGATAGTTTCCATCAGCTGCTCCCTCTGCTGTCTAGATGACAAGTCACAGACGGAGCCAGTCACTGTGAAACCCTTGCTCTTCCATTCCTCCACACATCGATCGACTGCCGTTTGGTTGCGGGCACATGTGTGGACTGCCACTCCAAATTCAGCCAGTTCTTCCACAATCGCATGCCTTTGGGAGAACAAATTGTTGGGTTTTTCTTTCAACCAGTTAACACTACCAGAAAACATAAATTAAGCAACTGGAAAGGGAATGGTAATTAGAGGAACAAATTACCCTATGCCTTTGGTCCCACCAGTGACCAGAGCAGTCATCCCCTCGAGCGACCATCGTTTTCCTTTGCAGCTGAGTTGTGTTTGTAACATGATTTTGCAGTTGAAGAATTTATGGGGCAAGAATATTACGAGAATAAATGAAGTGAAGTGAAGAAAATGTGAAGCAAAGATGGGATAGCAAACAACATTCAACCTCGACCGTTAATTTGTGGTTCACGCTAAGGTGTGGCTCAGAAACACCCATAGCAAGACAAGCAGTGGTCCGAAGACAACTGTCCCGCATTTCATGTCTGATTCTAGTTACTAGACAACCAAAGTACTTTGTCGAATTTCTAAGCTTATTAAAGGCTAATTCGTTTGAGGTAAAGTCAACTAATTTTTTTTTAATTTTTACATCTTTTTTACTTGAAACTAATTTTATTTGAAAGTCAATATTATGTACATATAATAATCAATTTGAAAATAAATTTTTAGGTTGTTGTTAAATTTTTATGAATTTTTCTTTTTTAAGGCTTGAAACTAGAAAAATTCATAAAAATTTAGTAAGATTATAAAAATTGTATTTTCAATTGATTATTGTAACTACATAATATTAGCTTTTAATTAAAATTAGTTTCAAGTAAAAAAGATGTAAAAATAAAAATAAGTCATTATATAGTCAATTGACTAAAGTTAAAACAAATTGGGTGTAAAACTTCCGACCAATCGGTGGCAGGCAGGCAGAGAGAGTTCAAAACAATTAAAGCACAAGAAATGTAATTAGTTACTCCGGAGGTTTAGCAAGTCTACTTGATTGTTTTCAATCTTACCATTAATTCATGAGTCCATGACTTTCTTTTTCTCTTCTTTGATAATCATAAGCATTAATTATAGATATTAGGATTTGCAAGGAAAGGGAAGGAGGGTCATGGAGCTAAGTTACACAAAGTGTGTCCCAAAAATAGGAGTGAGAAGTGGGAGCAAGTGCGGAAAAGTGTTACTTTTAAAAATTTAAGTAAGTAAATATATTGTAAAAATAAAAGCAGAAGCAAAAATGTGAGAGCAAAGGTGGTGACCCATAATAGAAAAATTATATAACTTATTGGGAGAGTCTCTCCTCGGATATAGCCGTGGGAGGGTGGTGTCCAACTAGCTAAACTAAGGCCGGCTCTAACTTAGTTAATGGTATTTTATGGTTACCAACATTAACTTAGGTTGATATATACTATAGTTATACCCTTGAGATATGAGAATCTAAACTTTCCTCCTTGCTTATTTTCCATTATCACACAACAACTTATTAAATTCTAATTTAAACCGTGTAATAATTACTTCATCTATCTCTCAAAAGCTATTTTTTTTACTATTAACAACAATTAACTTTTGATTTTATTTTCTTCAAAAATTATCATGGAATACTAAAAAAAATATCATGAAAATATGAACTTTTATATGAAAACAGAACTTTAAAGATTATAACCTCTAAATATATATATGTTTTAATTTTTTTCAATATACATTAATATGAATATATTTAAATTAAATTTTAGTTAAAAAAGTAAAAATGCCAACTAATTCGAGATAGAAGGAGAATGTTCTAATAATTTTATATTGTTTGGTATGGTTTTTCAAATAATTGACATTTAAAAAAAATACCAATTTTCATTTATAGAGAAAATGTAATAATTTAAAATAAATATTGAACAAATTGAAATTACTAATAAACAAATTAATGAAGGGTTAATGTAACCTGTGCCTTTAAGATCATGATATATAACAAAATACTGCTTGAAATACTGCTTACTACAAGCAGGTGGTACATTGTATAAATA
This sequence comes from Aquilaria sinensis, assembly GCA_005392925.1. Lineage (NCBI taxonomy): Eukaryota > Viridiplantae > Streptophyta > Magnoliopsida > Malvales > Thymelaeaceae > Aquilaria > Aquilaria sinensis. The sequence goes on along the minus strand of SMDT01003321.1, from coordinate 16,221 downwards.
TTTTCATATTTTGTCATTTTTCGCATGAAACACCATAATATTTCATATACCACTTATATGTTTTTGTACATTTTATTAGAATACTTTCGCTAGGTACTTATCGCAGTATCCAATTTTTTTGTGGTACATGTATGAGACATTTTTGTATCATTCTACATCAAAGAAAGCATATATAAATATTAAAATAATAAAATAAAATTGATTAACATATTTTGATATAAATATTAATTTTATTTTTTACAAATAAAATTGAATTTATGAATGCTGCCAACGTAATTTAGATTTGAAAATTATAATTATTCTTGCATAATTTCATTATGTGTCTCACACGGCATGCATAAAAACAAATTTGTATAGCATGTCTACTTTTATGTTTTTGGGTTACTTTTATTTTTTTGCTTGTTAATTTCATCAATTTCTATGAAACATGTTGGTCTTGAGGTCAAAATATTTTTTTATTAGAGTATTGTTTTTTTTATCATACATCAATAAATTAGTGTTTTTGATGAATACTATTTATTTTGTTCTATATATTCCTTTTTTATGTTTGTTTGTATTAAAAATATTATCTTTCATATATATTTTGTTTATATTTGGGAAATTATGGTGAAGAAATTAAAATATATTTAAAAACGTTTTAAAAGAATTTTATTTAATCTATTTTATCTTAAAGTATTATTCAAACAATTTTTTTTTGTAAAAAATTTAGTGGTATATAATGCAATATACCATATGGTATATCTAGAATTTACGGGGTGTTGTATGCTTAGTGGCAGGGTATATAATACCTTGCTGGGCCTTAAAGAGAAGGTCTATCAGATATTGAACCCACCAATTTGCATGAGAAATAATTGTTATCTGTTTTTATCTATTGAACAAGTTTGTGTTGTCGAATAAGATGGAGATCATTACGATTAACCGCTAGAGGCTTGGTAAGCTTGGATAAAAAAGAAAGGCTTTATCATTTTTTTGTTAAAGGAAGATCCAGACATCGTTCTTTTGTAGGAAACAAAAACTCAGCTCCTTTGATGGTAGATGGGTGAGGAAACTTTGGAGTAGGAGCGGTTTGGAATGTTTGTGGAATGATTCTGAAGGTGCTTCTAAAGGGATAATTATCATTAGGAAATAGCTTTATTTGGTTCCAGACTCGGTTTCTTTTCGTCATTATGTCTTATTAAAAGCCACTCTTCTAGTTTTCCTTAGTTATGTGTTTATGCACCCAGTTCGGTGACATTGTGAAATCAATTGTGGGCAAGATAAGTAGGCTAGAGTGGCTTAGCAGCCCAGGGGTCGACAGCCTCAGAGACACCTTTCCCATGGCCAGCTGCTACCTCCTCCTACACAACTGGCCACATGATTGTGCTAGTTTGCGTTGCCTCCGCCAAGTCCATCACGTTTTACCCGCCACAGTTCCAATGTCAAACGGCCTTAAGGGTAATAGGTTTTGCTGATGGATGGCGGCTGTGTTGTGGAAAATAGTAGAACAAAGAGATGAAGTGCTCTGAAATGCTTTGGTGTATTATTTGACTTACTAAATAAACAAATTACCACCTCAATAATTAAAGGCTCTTACAACGGTAGCAAGCAACAAAATAGGAAACATGAAATTGACTCAACTAATCTATCTGATAAAGCGCAACAGACTACTGACTTATTCAACTTGCTAACAACTTAAATGTAAACTTGCCAAAAAAATCGGTCTTCCTCTTGATTTGATTTTCACGTATTTTTAGGAACTCTTTTGGCTTGGCTTTGAATTATCTCTTCAACACTCATCCTTGATTTAAAGCTGGTGATACATAATTTCCTTCACAACTCCTCAAACTTTGATTGAGCTAAGGCTTTAGTGAACATGTTGGCAACTTGGACTTTTGTTTTGCAAAACTTCAGTTCCACTTCTCCTTGAGTAACTAAATCCCTTATGAAATGATGCTTGATTTCTTTGTGCTTGGTCCTCCGATGCATCATTGGGTTTTTTGATCCATACAGCGTGACAGGTTGCTGTACAAGCAGCCACATATTCTGCCTCTATTGATGACAAAGCCACTATACTTTGTTTATTAGATATCCAAGATATAGCCCTTGAACCAAGACTAAAACAGTTTTCTGTGGTACTTTTCCTGTCATCTTGATTACCAGCCCAATCACTATCAGTGTATCATTGTAACAGAACTTTAGGTACTTTGACATACCAGATGCCAAAATCTTTAGTGGTTGCAACATACCTTAAGATCCTTTTGGCTATTTCAAGATGATACTTTGTAGGAGCACGCATGAATCTTGATATTAATCCAACAGAAAAAGCAATATCTGGTCAAGTGTAAGTAAGATAGAATAAATGCCCAACTAGGCTTCTGTATCTCCTTACATTTGTTACTTTAGATCTATCTTGTTCCTTCAACTTCTTGTTAGCATTCTTGGGAGTTGAAATAGTGTTGCATTGGGTCATATGAAATAGTTCTAGTAGATTAGTGACATATTTTTGCTAAGATAAGAAAATTCCACCTTATGTTTGTTGTACTTCAAGCCCTAGGAAGTAATGCATCTCCCCTAGGTTGGTCATCTTGAATTCCTCCATCATATTCTTTTTGAAATCCATTATGAGTTGCTATGAGGATCAAGTGTATAGTATATCATCCACATATAAGCTCACTATCACAATATCACCTTTTCAGGTAGAGTGTTGGTTCATTAGGACTTCTTTGAAATCCCTTTTGTTAAAAGAACTCATTAATTTTGCTGTACCCGGCTTAAGGAGCCTGCTTTAATCCATAGAGACCCTTTTTGAGCCTATAGACCTTGTCATTTTCTCCTGGATTTATGAAACCAATAGGTTGATCCACATAGACTTCCTCCACTAGTTCTTCATTAAGGAATGCTGACTTAATATTAATTTGGTGCGCCCTCCATTGATGCTAAGTAGCCAATGCGAGTACTAATCTTATTGTCTCAAAACGTGCAATTGGAGGAAAGGTTTTTTTTATAGTCCACTCTATATTCTTGGGTAAACCCACGTGCCACCAACTTGGCTTTATGTTTCTGAATTTCACCATTCGAATGAAACTTCGTTTTGAAGATCCAGTTTAAGCTTATTGTTTTCTTTCCTTCTGGTAGACTCACAAGCTCCTATGTTTTTTTTTTCTATTGCTACAACTTCCTCTTCCATAGCTTTTCTCCACACTTTGCTTTTCATGGCAACTTTTGCATTTATTGGATCACCAGTGAATAGAGCAAATGTGGAAGAATAAATATCATTGAGTGACCTGGTCTTTCTTTGAGTATCATTTGGAGAACCACCATTTAAGGAAGTTGGTGGAGAACGAACTAGAGTGACTTGATCATCTTCATCTGGTTCTTCAACATTCCTTTCCTCATGTTCTTCATCATTCATTTGAAGTGTTGATGAACTGGACTCTTCCACATCTTTCCATCTGCTGCATTCATCAAACTTGACATCTCGACTAATGATGATTTTCTTAATCTCAGGATCAAATACCCTATAAGCCTTGGACACTAGGCTATAACTAACAAAAATGCATCTCTTGGATTTTTTTATCCAATTTAGTTTTACCAAATAGAATGAGTACATAGTATAAACACCCAAAGACACGAAGATGGCTTATAGTGGGCTTAGAATCATACCAGGCTTCATATGGGGTTTGATTCAAAATAGCTATTGTTGGTGACAAATTTATGAAGTACACAGCAGTTGCCACAACTTCAGCCCAATACTCATAAGTAAGATCCTTGTTCTTCAACATTGATCCTGCCATTTCTACAATGGTGCGATTCTTCCTTTCTACAATTTCATTCTGCTCAGGTGTGTATGGAGCTATCAACTCTCTCTTTATGTTTTCTTTGTCATAGAACTCATTGAATTCCTTTGAACAAAATTCGCCCCCTCGATCAGTTCTTAGGGTTTTTAACTTCAATGAGCCTTGCTTCTCAACCAAGGCCTTAAACTTCTTGAAATACTCAAAGGCTTCTGCCTTCATGGTCAGGAAGTAACCCTAGCTTAATCTTGTGTAATAATCAACAAAGAGAAGAAAGTACCTGCTCCCAGCTAATGAAGTGGTCTTTATTGGCCCACACAAATCCGCATAGACTACCTCAAGCTTGGATGTTGCTCTTTTTACCTGTTCAACAAGAAATGGCCTTCTGGTTTGCTTTCCAAATAAACATCCTTCACAAACATGATCTGGGTCTTTTACAAATGGTAAGCCAGTTACCATTTATTTGTTGGTCAATAATTGTAGTCCCTTGATATGCAGGTGGCCATAATGTTGATACCATAACTCAGAATCATTAAGTTTACTGGTTATCATGCACTTCTCATAATTGGTAAAATCAATAGGGAACATTTTGTTCTCAGTCATCTGAGTAGATAACACATGCTTTCCTGAACTTCTTTTTATAGTACAAGTGCCTTTTTCAAATGTGACACTTAATCCCCCTTTAACCAACTGACCAACACTAATCAAGTTATATGTAAACACCAAGAGCATACTAAGCATTTCTAATCAACTTTTCCTTCCCATTGATAGAAATAGCAACCGTACCTTTTCATTCAACCTGAACTTGATTGTCATTACCAAGCCTCACCTGAGTCTTAATTGATTCATCCAACTCTTTAAACTTCCCTTTGTCTCTTATTAGGTGATTGGAACATGCACTATCCAGGAACCAGATGTCTTTGGAGGAGTTTGGAGTGCTTACATGTGTCATGAATAGATAGTCATCTTGTTCTTTTGGTTTCTCTGTAAATTTTGCTTGTCCCTTTTTACTCCAGCTGTAATTTTCTCTGTAGCCAAAATTCTTGCAGAATGTGCACTGCATGCTGCTGCCTCAACTTCTTCCTCTAAATCCACCTCTGCCTCTGCCTCTATTGCTATTTCTTTCTCATTCTTCTTGAATTTAGAAGGCTTGTTCCTCTTCCTTGCTTGTTAATCTGTTGATTTTGGCATCATGCGCCTGGAGTAATCCTATGAGTTCATCCACAGTCAAAGTGGATAGATCTTTGGACTCCTTAATAGTAGCTACAACATGATCGAATTTAGAGGACAAGCTTCTGAGAACTTTGGCCATAATGGTCTCATCACTTATCTTGTTGCCATATGTGTGCATCTGGCATAATCTTTGATACCCTTACAAGGAAATCCTGGACTGACTCATTGTTCTTCATGCTGGATGTCTCAAAATCTTTTCTGAGGAATTGTAGCTTCACTGTCATCACCTTGGATGAGCCTTGGTACTCAACTTTAAAAGTATTCCAGGTTTGTTTTGCTGTAGTTGCAGCAACAATTTTGGAGAAAATGGTCTCATCTATGGCTTGTTGAATGAAGAAAAGAGCTTTTGCATCATTTTTTAGGATTTTATGATTTGTTGCCTCATCTAACTCTCCTTCATTGTATCCAGTCTCTACAAGATCCCATAGATCCTGTGATTTGAAAAGAGTCTTCATCTTTATGCTCTAATACTCATATGAATCACTTTTAAAGATGGGGATTTACGGCTGAGATATATTTACAGCAGAATTGGTGTTGGCCATTTTTGCTGAATGGTTTCAAAAGAAGCTTAGGTTACAACCTAGCTCTAATACCATAATGTTGTGAAAAATAGCAAAACAAGGAGATGAAGTGCTCTGAAATGCTTTAGTGTATTGACCGACTTAGTAAATAAATAGATGAACACCTTAATAAATAGAGGCGCTTACAATGGTAACAAGGAACAAAATAGGAAACATGAAACTGACTCAGCTAATCTATCTGATAAAGCGCAACAGATTACTGACTTATTCAACTTGCTAACAACTTTGCCAAAAAAATCGTTCTTCCACTTGATTTGATCTTCACGTATTCTTAGGAACTTTTTTGGCTTGTCTTTGAATCATTTCTTCAACAGACTGTCCTAATGGTGGAACTCTTATAGGCCCAATATCACCCTAAAAATTTCTAATTTGATAAAATCAAGTCTAGTATTCTTGAATCAATTCAAAATCCAGATTTTACCAAAGGCTCGATTACATCAATTTGAAGCAAAATTGATTAACAAAACCATGGGTTATTTTCTTAGATCGTGTCTCCACGGAACACACCTATTTGCAGTGACTTTTATGAACCACGTAGCTGAAGAGCCATGGGGATTGGAAGACTAGATGTGGGCGAGATAGTGGCTAAATTGTCATGGCTAGTTCGTTTTAATTTAAATAAGTCAATTGACTCCAAAATAACTTATTTTTATTTTTACATTTTATTTATCTAAAACTAATTTTAATTAAAAGCTAATATTATGTAGTTGCAATAATCTATTGAAAATACAATTTTTGTAATCTTACTAAATTTTTATGAATTTTTCTAGTTTAAGGTATTAAAAATAAAAATTCATAAAAATTTAATAACATCATGAACATATACTTTCAAATGGATTATTTCATTAATATAATATTGACTTTCAAATAAAATTGGTTTAAGGTAAAAAAGATGTAAAAGTAAAGGCAAGTCAGTTAACTTAAGTTAAAATAAATTAGCTAACAGTAGATTTTCATGATGTTATTAAATTTTTATAAATTTTTCTTTTTTAATGTCTCAAACTATAAAAATTCATAAAAATTTAGTAAGACTATAAAATTTGTATTTTTAGTGGATTATTGTAGCTACATAATATTAATTTTTAATCAAAATTAGTTCCAAGTAAAAAAAGTATAAGAATAAAAATAAATCATTTTAGAATCAAGTGCCTTGAGTTAAAACAAACTAAACTTGGTGCAAATTTTAGGGCTAACTTGGTGCTTTTGCATTTCTTTTTAGAATGTTAGTTGGGCCAATTCGACTTACTTTAAGTCGGCTTAAGTCACCAACTTATTATGGGAATCCACTTTATTACCCTTCACTACAAGGTAGCACCTTCCACCGTATGATCATATAGTTCATATGACAAGGGTGGGGAGACGGCAATGATAGTGGGTTGATCTATGGGCAGATCTATGGCACCAACTGGACATTGAGGAGGTTTGCTCCGATTACGGTGAAGATTAGCAGATCTATGGCGGTGCAAGGGTGGGAATGGGGAACGAGCTGCGAAGGGGGTGGTAGATCCCTGGCGGAAGGCAGGTGTCAGGGGTGGTGGCTCACGTGCAGAGCGCAGGCGTCGGGGATGGTGGATTGCTTGCGGACTGCTGGCGACAGGGGTGGTGGTTGCAGGCTAATCACAAGCGCCAGGGCTGGTGGTCTCGGGCGGACAAAGGGCACGGGGGGTGGTGGGTCGCAAGCTAAGGACAGTTGCCAGGAGAAGTGGGTTGCTTTCGGAGGGCAGGGGGTAGGCAGTGCCGGGGAACAAGCTGGTGGATATGGACTACGGAGGGGACCCTACGTTTGACTGGGGAGACGCGTGGATGAAGACAATAGTTAAGTGGGGGTATGGGTGTAAATAAAGGGAATATTAAGGGCTTTAACTAGGACAGACTCACCTATGCAAATAGCTTAAGTCCAATTTAGCTCGTCCGAAAGCATTATTCAGTAAACAATTTAGTTGATTAAGTAAAGAATGATTATACTATTTTAGATGATTATTTATATTTATTTTTTTTTTCAATTCTTTCTAAGAGCTTTTGGTGGGAAAACGAAAATTACCCTCTATAGAAACCGAACTTTTGTGATAACCTTGATCGCGACATCTTCCTCAGAAGAATAGCGCGATGGACAGAGAGATAGTCGTGGCCACGGCTTGCCATTAAGGTTGTGCATCAACAATTGGATCTTTATTGACATGTTTACCTAATTGACGCAATGGCCGAAGACAAGGGCTTACTGGTTTGCGTCGCTCTCGTGGGACATGGTGCGAAAGCTGTCCTTGTCGTTGATGGCTTTAAAGATGAACCCAGCCTTTGATGAGATTCGACTGGAGGGCAAACTTGCCCTCGCCATCCTCGACCTACTGGAGAGCATGCATCCAGGCGGAAGAAGTTGACCTTCGAGAGGTCTTAGATTCAGGTTTGGATTCGAGAGTTTGATCAGAGAGACGTTGAGCCCGAGGCAACCGTTGTGCCTGAATTCGAACTCTTCCAAGGGGACGATGGCCAGTTGTTAGAGCGGACATTAGAAAAAAAAAAATCGAGGGGATCGTAGATTTGAGAGGAGCGGAGACGCGGGTGAGGAAAAGGATACGTTGGGATTAGGTGTTCTTGATGATGGTAGAAATGTAATTTTACGCATAGGGCGCAGGCAAGCGGCAAATCGGACATACTGCTCAACAGAATCGATTTTTCTGCGGACTGAAATAAAATCCAACAAAACATGCGGTTCTGTTCTGCAAAGTACAAACAGCCCAACAATCTATTGATCAAGAAGTGAATTCGAGATCGTTATGATGGTAAGTGCCAGCAGCCTCCAGCAGTGTATCCTCCATCCACCAAAATAATCTGGCCATTGATGTAAGAAGCTGCAGGCAGGCAAAGGAAGGCCACCAAGGAAGCAACCTCCTCAGGCTCCCCTATTCGGCTGATGGGCGTCCCCGAAAGTAACTTCTCATACTCCTTCAGACCTGGGGTGTTTGGATCCTGTCACATACCAAAATCCATCGCTTGATTATTCCATTTCATTGTCAAAGTCAAACCGGGAGAGAATATAGAAGTTATCTTACAGGTTTCAGGATTGTAGTTTTAATTGCCCACGGTGAAACAGTGTTGGTCCTGATTTTGTCTTTTGCCCATTCATATGCCAAGTTCTTCGTAACTTGGTTGATTGCCCCTACAAGACGGAAAAAATAATTCAAATAGGTATTATATAGTAATTCACAACGTTTACCCAAGAACTAGTAGTAGTATCTTTCGTTGTCAAACGCCCTCCGAAATTACATTTTGTCCTTGCATATCTATTTATTTTTCATTCAAGTACAACCATTTTTCTTATTAACAGTTACAACTTACAAGCCCTCTTGATGCTTGAAAAACCATAAGAACCGGATGGGTACCTTTGGCGGCAGCATAGGCAGAAATGCAAGGGAGAGCCATATGGCCAGCAACAGAGGAGATGAACACTACGCTGGCATTCTCTGAGGCTTTTAGGAGTGGATAAGCAAGTTGAGACAGATGATAAGGGGATTCCAGATTTGTCCTCATAATAAACGAGTAATCTTCCAGTGTGTGATCCAGAAACTGCTTGAGCAAAGTTGCTCCTGCATTGTTCACCTGATATTGCCACCACCATCCAATCAACCCCAAACACAATAACATACCAAACACAAACGAACCCGAAATAGACACTACCCGATAATACGAAAAGATGTTCTTGTTTATAACTGAATGATCACATAAGTACATTACAACATGTCGAATAATTACTTGGTTTCGGACCGATCAAATGATGTGCTGACACTTACAAGGATGTTGAGCTTTCCGTTGAAGACAGAGGAGACGCTCTCAATAAGCTTCTGCCGCTGCTCAACGGATGTAAGATCACAAACCGAGCCGCTTACTTTGAACCCTTTGTCTTTCCATTCCTGCAATCTCGCGTCCAGTTCTGTTTGGCTGCGGGAACAAGTGTGGACAGTTGCCCCAAGGTCTGCTAGTTCTTCCACTATAGCACATCTAAACATTCATCTCAGACCATATCAATCAAATCATAAACACCGCAAAACAGAAAAATACCCTAAACTCAAAGCTAGCTACTGCTTGGTTTCGGAACAACTTTTATAATTAGCATGCCACCAATGAGTATGACAAAAATTATAGGAGAATACCCAATTCCTCTAGTACCACCGGTGACGAGGGCAGTCATACCCTGAAGAGACCACCTCTGCTTTCTGCTCCCAAGCTTTGATTCTGCCATTGATTTAACTAAGGAGAAGTGGTCTGGAACACAAAGCTAGTGCTGCTATTTAGAGGGGCAAGCATAAATACAAGTATGGATTTTTCAGGCAGCTAGATCAGGCCGGCGCTGGCTTTGTTCCATTTTCCAAAAATAAATGACAAAAAAATTAGTAGGAGTAATAAATATTGTTGTCAACTTCAATTAACAGCTGCCATAGACACTCCTCAGCTATTAATTAAGTTTCATGGCGTCCTTTTCCGTCTTCCAAGCCCCAAAAGCCGAACAAACTTTAATTAAAAATTTCCACGACATATACGTGCAAACTGCTACCTGTTTTATTTATTTAGGTTCTATTATATATATACTTATGTGGACTAAAACTAGGTCGTATTAGATAAGCATAACAGTGTAATGAAAAGATGTAAACGGTACAAAACTGTCAACTAAATTACAAAACTCCAGAAATTTTGATTTTGTTTCAATTAAAGATTCCAACTATACTGAAGTGATTAACTAAGGGCTTCAAAGTTTATTTGGTTCAGTCATGGGCTTTTATAGTTTCTACTCACATTGGAACAATTAAAGGTCATAAGTCGAGTAAATAATCTCTACAAATATAAAAATAATTATTGACAATCACTTATCTATTATTGTCCCCAAATACACCTGAATATTTTCATGTAAACAATTGGGAGTTGTATTATCTTTTTACGAGTTAAGGGAAAACTATAGATGTTGAGGCCAAAGCGTAGTTCCGAGTGAACTACAATAAGTGAAATTGATTTTGCCCTTATACTATGATTTTGCCCCTCCAAGAATATAATTCAAGTTCCATCCGGGCCCACATACATATGAAACGTATTACAGAGGTTTCTGGTTACCACTTTCCATACAATGAACCGATGGTACTCTGTGACGGATTTGCACCAAACAAAAACGGTTTGGGTCTGACGCCACTATTCCCCTATAGAGAAAGAAGAGGTTTAAGTGCATTCGTAACCCCTAATCTTGTTTTAATGTTCTATTTTTTACATTATGTTAATATGAATGGAAAATGTCATAGTAGCCCAACTCGCTCCAACTGCAGAGATTACAATCTCAACAATTCAGACGGACGGGTTCATGGAGACGGACGAGTTTTGCAAGTTGTTTTGCAAGTTGTTTCGAGTCTTAAGAGAGGCGCGGATATACAGGCTATGTGTGACTCAAATCCATCTAGGGGAGGATGCCACTCGCTTCTCGCTGGTGTGGATGCCATATGCTCACCTCTAATCGATGATTGTGGCGACAGAAATCCAGCAGGGGGATGCTTGCCCTAGCCTCCAATCTAACTGATTTTTTGCCTGGTGCCTCCCGTCCTACCTTCATGGATCTGAAAACCATAGTTTGGAACTGTCGGGGAGGGGGAATAATCGCTTCAAAACCAATTTTGATGACCTGGTTAGGCGTCACAAACCAGTCATGGTGGTGCTAACTGAGACCCATCTTTCTAGTAATCGTGCTGTCAGAGTCAGTGAAGGGCTTGTGTTTCAATGACTCATCAGAGCCGATGCAGAAAGATATTCTGGAGGAATCTGGATCCTCTGGGATCCTTCCAAGCTCAATGTCTCTCCTGTTGCAACCTTCAACAGGTGATAAACTCTTCCAAGTTCCTTTTTCCTTGGACATTTACTGCTGTTTATGCTAGCACTAAGTTTGCCTCTCGAATCTTGCTTTGGAATGAGTTAATTAATTTTGCGTCTACCATTTCTAGTCCTTGGTGTGTGGCTGGTGAATTTAATGATATGCTTTCCAGTTCTGATAAATTAGGAGGTTCTAGCTTCAATCACACCAGAAGCATGTAATTTCGTGATTGGATGCATGCTTGTAATTTAATGGACCTCAAAGCTACTGGCCCTAAATACACCCGGTCTAATCTTATATCTGGTAATAGGCTTATTAAAGAAAAATTAAATAGGGTTTTCGTTAATTCTAATTAAAGGACTAATTTTTCTGAATCTTGGCTTGATGTTTTGCCTAGAACTCATTCGGATCATCACCTTTTACTTCTTCACTTAGATAGATTCATTGGTAGAATTGGGCCCAGACCTTTTAGGTTCGAGCTGGCTTGGTAAGGCACCCTGAGTTTCAGCCCTTTGTTCACAGTAACTGGTCTCCCATATCATATTCTTCTGATAATCTTGATGCTTTTAAATATCAACTTTTTGTTTGAAACAAAGAGACCTTTGGTAACATTTTTCACAAAAAAAAAAGTTCTCCTTGCTCGTATTAAAGGTATCCAGAACAGGCCACCTAATCCTTTTCTTCGTAAGCTAGAGACTTCCTTAGTTCAAGATTTCAATGAAATTTTACTTAGAGAAGAGGATCTCTGGAGACTTAAGTCTAGAATAGACTAGTTACAAGATGGAGTGAGAAATACTAGATTTTTTCATATCTCTACTGTGCACAAGAGGAAAAATAATCAAATTGTTGGTCTTAAAGATTTCATTGGTAACTGGATCCAGAACCCTGCTGACTTATTTGGCTTTATTGTAAATCATTTCTCTGAGTTTTTTACTACTAGTCTTTTATCTAATGCTCCTCTTTGGTCTGAAGTCAATTGTTTTGACTGGAACTCTTTACCACATTTTGACTCCATTCCTGATGTTGATGAGATTAAAAGAGCTATTTTTTCTATTAAGGACTTAAAAGCTTTTGGGCCTGATGGGTTTCATGCGGCCTTCTTTAAAAAGTTTTGGGATTGTACTGGTCCTTCTGTCATTCATGATATTCAACAAGTTTTCACTATAAAAAAGTTACCTAATAGCTGGAACAAAACGCTAATCACCCTTATTCCCAAAATTGCTCAGCCTGAGACCATTACAAGTTTCAGACCTATAGGCCTCTGCAATACTTTGTACAAAGCTGTTTCTAAAATAATTGTGAGCAGATTGAGGCCTTTTATCAAGTCTGTTATCTGCCCTTTTCAATCAGCTTTTATTCATGGTAGAAGTACCACTGACAATGCCATCATTTTACAAGAAATTCTGTATTATTTCAACAAAAAGAAAGGGAACAGGAGTTTTTTTGTTCTTAAAATTGATCTAGAAAAAGCTTATGATAAGATTGAATGGAGTTTTGTCAGAAATATGCTGCATTATTTTCAGGTTCCCGAAAGATTGAGATCCTTGATTTTAGAATGTATCTCTTCTACTGAGTTTTCAGTTTTGATTAATGGTTCTATGTTTAACTCTTTCAAACATTCTCGAGGTATCAGACAAAGAAACCCCCTCTCGCCTTATATCTTTATCCTTTGCTTAGAGATCATTTCTAGAATGATTAAATTTCAGCATGAGAGTGGTCATTAGAGGGGTTTTAAAATAGGTTCCAGGGGTACTGTGCTAACCCATCTTTTCTTCACTGATGATCTTCTTTTTATTACCGAGGCTAATGAAAACAATTGCCTTGCTGTCCAACATACCATACAGACCTTCTGTGCTTTCTCTGGTCAGACTATTAATCTTAATAAGTCTAAGTTGTTTTTTAGTAAAAACACTAAAGCAAACACTAGAACCATCTGTGCTAACATCCTTCAGGTTAAAGAAACTGACAATTTTGGTAAATATTTAGGCTTCCCTATCTCCCATAAAAGGTAGAAAAATTCTGATTGTAATTTCATCCTTGAGAAAATTAATGCTAAGTTAGCTGGGTGGAAACCAAGTACCTATCTCTTGTTGGTAGAACTGTTCTAACCCAGTCAACTGTGGGCACCATGGGCAATTACTACATGCAAGTAACTAGCATGCATGTTAAAACTTTGGATAATATTGATCAAATTTGTAGGAACTTTCTGTGGGTTCTACCAACGAAAAAAGATCCATCCATTCTATTAATTGGGAGACGGTTACTAGAAGGAAAAAGGATGGTGGTCTGGGTATAAGACAAGCTAGGTGTCTCAATCGTGCTCACATGTTAAGACTTGCTTGGAAGATTAAACATGAGAAGAATTCCTTGCTTAGTTGTACCCTCTCTTTTAAGTACAACAATGTAACAAGTACTGGGTCAGTTTCCCCACTTTGGAAACAGGTTATTAGTTCCGATTACATGAATAAGGGAATAGTCAGACTTGTTTTTACTGGTCAAAATACCCTTTGGTGGTTGGACAGTTGGCTTCCTTTTGGTAGTCTAAGAAATTGTATTGAAGGGCCCTTAACTAGTGATGAATTTTCCCTTACAGCTGCTAATGTCTTTAATGGTGATTGTTGGAATTGGGATAAACTTTCTTTTGAGCTTTTCTTCTCTATAAAGAATCAGATTCATGCCATCAATATCCACCATGATAGTACTTTTGTTGATAAAGATTTTTAGAAATTTTCTAAAGATGGTTATCTTACTCTTAAGTCTGCCTATCTGTTTGAGAAGAGTAGAATCTCTTCATCTGATTTTATGGATTGTTCTTGGCTCTGGAAAGTTCCCACCATTCCCAAGATTCATATGTTCCTCTGGATATCTCTTCATGGTAAACTTTCCACTAGCCTACATTTACATGGTAGAGGTTTTAATATTAACCCTCTGTGCTGTCGGTGTGGTAACTATAATAAGAATCAATTCCATATGCTGTTTTCTTGTACCATGAGTAAGTCTGTTTATGATCATTTTCACATTACTTGGGACTTGACTGTTTCTTTCAACCATCTCATCAAGGTAAGCTGTACCAATTCTCAACTGTCACTTATGGTAATATGCCTTGGAATATTCTACTTTATTTTTATTTCTGGGAAATCTGGTGCAGCAGGAACAAACTGTTATTTGAGAATAAGCCTTGCTCTTCTAATTTTCTCATTGATAACATTAAGAAAAAAGCTGGTGAATTCTTTGCTATCTATTTAGCCTCTCGGTCTGCTCCCCATCTTAGAGTTTATATTGATGTCAAATGGACCCTCTTTCTACTAGCATATTTAAACTCAATACAGATGGTTCTTCAAAATCAACCATCTGTAAGGCTGGGGCTGGTGGTATCATTAGAAATGATAAAGGTGAATTTGTGATTGCTTTTACTCAAAATGTAGAAGCTTCCTCTGCCTTACAAGCAGAGTTATGGGCAGTTAGAGAAGGTCTAAGGCTTGCTCATCAGCTCAACACCTTTCCTCTACAAGTTGAGATGGATTCGGAAGTGGGGGTTCAACTTCTAAATTCATCTCAATGCTCTTCCTTTATGCTAATGTCATTACTTTTTGAATGTAGGTCCCTCAGGAGTTAGGAGCAGGGGGAGAGTTCCTCAGGTTCATCATGTCTTTCTAGAAGCTAACCATGTAGCTGACTAACTTGCTAATATGGCGGCCAATCAAGAGTTAGAAGGCACTGTTGTTTTTTGGCAATTACCTAACTGTATTAGGACCAGTTTTTGTGAAGATTTTGTTGGTGTCTCTAGATCTAGATATTGTAGCACTAGTAGCTCAGCCTTGAGAGCTTATAGCTTTTGTAATTCTAGATCGTGTAATTAGCCTTTAGGCTGATGTTTTGTTTTTCTATATATAGCCTAATTTACCAAAAAAAGAGACTCAGCTATTATCGATGATGTGGGAAAGGAAGGAAAAATAAAAAAAATAAAAGAACCAACTTTTCTGTCAACAACTCCCTCATCAACCTAGACCTATGCTTTCTCATCCCTCATCTGCCTCCTCTTTTCCCTTGCATGGACTCCTTTATTGTCACCATCGGTGGCTACTTGGATCAGTGACTCTAGCTGGTTCGGGCTCAATCTCAGCCCTAAGGCCTAAAGCAGCAACCCAACCTCCAACTGGTTTAGGCTACTGTCGTTGTTTAGATCGAACGACCGAAAAATCTCTTGCACCTCCACAATATACTTCCCGCTCATCTTAATCAAATACCCAACTGAACAATGATAAAAAAAATGACAAAAAACTGAACCCACATTCCAGGAATTGATTCTGGGTTTATGTGACCTATGGTTTTTTGGACCTATCAATGAATTTGAAGGTTGATGATTCTAATAATCATGAACAAACCAGGCAGTCTAGGGTAGTAGCTTTTCTAGACAATAGCGCAAATACCATCGAGATTCGAACCAGAGGGAGGCAAGGACAAATGGCAAAGGCTTGGTCAACTCAAGTGAGTGTGGTGGGGAAGGGGCGGTGGGCTATTCAGACAGGCTAAAGTCTAGGCAGGTGGCCGTCGATAGCTATGATAAAGGAGTCCATATGAGGGCAAAAGAGGTGGCAGGGGAGGGAGGATGAAGGAGAGGTCTAGCTGAAAGAGGAGTGGCCGACAGAGATGTTTGTTAGGTTTTTATATATATTTTTTTTCATTTTTTCATTTTTTTTTCCATGTCATCAATAGTAGTTGATACCTAGGTAGGTGTTTGTGATTTATTGTGCCACTGTGGCATTTTTGGTCTATATTAATGTTTTTCATC